>JAKSZP010013315.1:0-153287 GCA_022478985.1 Massospora cicadina | reverse complement strand
GCCCCTGTAGTGAGCACCAGTCTGGAATTTTTAAACTTTTGATAGGACAGGTTGTATTCAAGTTACACTGGGCGAATTCCCCAAAAAGGTGATAAAATAAATTAAAATACATGAAAAATTGACCTAATCTTTTTTTTCAAAAAAGAGGGAATACTTAGGGGTTTTTTTAGGGTTTATAATCATAAAAGCGATTTAATCTCAAAATCAAATTTCAATCAATTGATCAGGATCAGATTGATCATTAACCTTGATAGATTGCGATAGATTGCTTGCCCCTTCCAATGATGTTGGGGAATTGATGAAGTGGATTTTTTGGAGATAGGTTGGGAATTCCTGACAGACCCAATGAAAAAGGGTGCTCTTTTTGTAGGCGGACAAGGAGTTCACTGAGTTGGGCGAACTTATGGATGAACTTGTAATAACCCATCATCTTTAAAAAAACTAAATCTTAAAATTTTTTAGGGGGGAAGAGATTGTTCGACCCTTATCTTGGGGGTTGGTTCCCCTTTTGAGTGGAATCAAAAATCCAGATTTTTTTGAAAGAAGGTATACTTTGGGGGTTTTAACTTGATATTTGACTCACATAAGCGTTGAAACACTTCCTTAATATGATCAATATGTTCATTGAATGTCTTTGAGAACAACCCAATATCATCAAGATAGATGATGACACAACTTAACTTTAAATCCTGCAAGATGTGATCCATAATGTGCTGGGAGGTTGCGGGTGGGACAACCATTGAGGTAATCGAAGGGGTTTGGGAAGAGAAACTCACTGAAAAAATGAGGGATTTCTCCATTTTGGGAGAAAGGTCCATTTTCAAACCCACACCCAAAACACGGAGAAGTTAAACTGGGGATTTTGGGCAGGACGTCGTCAAACAGGATAGGATAGCTACCCTTTTTTTTTGAGTTTATTTGGGTTATGGTTGTCATGACTATCTGATGACCGTTCTTCTTTTTAATTAGCAAAAGGGGGAAGGCCAAGGGCTTTGATAAAACTAGTGATCTCACGTCTACAAACAAACGATCTTTGTCCTCATCTTCTGTTCTTCCACCTTTGACATATGGTAAGTTTTGACCAAATAGGACGGGCATCCCCACATCAATGGAATGGCTTTATTATTTCATATAGCCATAGTCATATAAAATTTGGAGAACATGTCGCTATATCCTTAAAATTAAATTATGGACCTTTTCTCTCATCTGGGGCCAGCTCATACAAGATATGGACCTTGGGTAAGGTACATACCAGGTTAAACATTGAGAAACCCAAATCCGTCATGGAGCCAATGAAGTAGATATGTTCAATTTCCACTATGGGGACCAATAACCTCTGCCAATCTCCAGGTGTTTTGTTACAACCATGTGCTTTCCGGTGAGGTTTCCCAACTGGACTGTGATAGGTCTCTGATAATCTAGGTCTAGTATAACAGGCAATACCCTAGGACCAAAGGGGCTAACGCACTCAAGACTTATGATATGCAGCAAACAGCGGTGTGGGATTTGGGCATAATTTTTGGTGTCAACCACTCGTTGTTCATCAGGCTCAATCAAAATCTCGTCTGCAGCATAGAAAGGAATACCACCCCTAGCTTCCACTGAAACAGGCAATTTTTATTTTTTTTTTTTTTTTTTATTGCACCCAGATGTGGTATAATGCAAAGGAAAAAGAGAAAATGGGTATTCAACCAGCCAAAGAGTATTTGTTCTTGCTGTGAACTTTATTGAATAAGACTAATGGGGCAATGTAGTTGATTTAAGAGAGCAACCCTTACTTCATAATAATTATTCCCTCGTACTCAATCATAAATTGGGTACCTATGAGCATATCATAGTTGTTGTCCAAGGCCACTTCTGGGGCTGATAAGATGAGCTTCCTAATTTGAATAGGAAGGGGAAAAGTATGCCCCATTGGCACGGGTGTTGTTTGGGCCTGCGGTTCCAAATTTTTTATTGTACTCCAATTCAGGCGCCAGTTTGATCTTTTTGATCAGTATGGAGGATATTACATTCACCGGGGAGCCATTATCCATGATGGCCATCACCTGGACACTTTTTAATGACCACTTTCACCTTAATAAGCGTTCCTCCAAAGTTAGGAGGCAGAGCTTAATTCTCCATGAGTAGGAAGTAGAGGTTAGTTTATGAGCAGTCTCTTGGTAGTTCTCCAAGATGGACTTCATGGTGTGAACCCGCTGGAGAGAGGTCAATCAAGACAGCTAGGAGTAGATCAGCATTGATGGGGTTCAATAGCAAAGACACCCTAGAACTTGGCTGAGGTATGTTTCCTCAGGTATGGTAGTCTCGTCTACCCCTCCAGCGTTCAATTGATCAAGTACCTCCACTTCAGCGGGTAATCCCAGCATGTAGTAACCAACATTTTTATAACCCCCACAGATTCATCCCTGGGAGTAATCTCAACAAATGGCAATAATGCAATTGAGGTAGGGGAATCTGGCATATAATGCTGGTAGGTATCCTCTGCCCATACGTCTTTCCCCAAGCCCTCCCTTGTTGCAGGGGTTACCCTTAGGTTGCGTGACTACCCTCCTGGTGGAGAGGAAGGCACGGCATATTTAGTGAGCTTGGGGGGAACATGGTATTAACTACCTTGCAGGTCTCAGACCTAAAGGAGGGAGTAATATCAGCATTTAGTCACACTGAAGGAGCAGGTTTCACGGGGCGGATAGGAACAATTTGGCCCATGGAGTCGTTGGGGCCACCCCACTGACCTACAGGCGAAAGCTCCTCAAAGGTTATAACTTAGTTTCACCACAGCTTCATTTGTTGTCGCACAGGTATGGAATCAGAAAAGTCTAAAAAGCCTCTTTTATGTTAAGGATGTTCTTAAATTGCACTTCATTGAAATGATATGCCTGGATAGAGAAGGATGAGAGGATAACCCAGTTAACATGGCTGTGATGGCATAATCAAGGGTTAGCATGTTAGACTTTGACAATCTCTGCGCAGTGAGGTAAAATCACTCATCAAAGGCAGCTTTCAGTTCTCTTTCATACATGCTAAGGCGCATAAAAGCCTGTTTCTCCCTGTTTAAACTCTGATATGAACCAAGTTAATTTAAAAAGCCTCCTTAACCTTTTCCCAGGTAACAGGGTGTCCATATAAGGGACTATCATCTCTTGTGCCAAACGACCTAAGCAAGAAAGGATGTGTTTGTTTTTTGTTTGCTTTTAGTCGCGCCTTGCATGACAGATTCATAAACATAAATAAAAGAAGCAATGCTTCCCTCAACTGAGGTGAATCTGTCTTTAATTTGGGGTTTTAAAGGGGCGCTGTTCAAGCTCTTTAAGAAGAAATAAAGCGGCTTCTAGTTTCTTATCAAGGGCAACTATTATTGATTCATTTTTAAGGGGAAGAGTTTGAGGATTACTCACTTTGACAGCCTCCCTTTTTAGTTGAGATTTTTGGTGTACAGGAAGCACCTTTAGTGAGCACCACTTTGTGGGAATTCCTTTATTATTGCTCACTGGTGCTGATCTCCACTGGATTCCACAAACAATTTGAATACAAAAAATAATAAAACTTTAGCAATACTAGAAAGGTTACATTTTTTAGTTTTATTAAGTTGCAGCGAGGGGATCATAAAGCAAACCCTATTACAATCTCGCTGCATTTTATTTAAAGCAACTTGGGGCTTGAAGCTGCTTGTCCTTCTCTTATAACCGTTTGGATAGATTTATCATTGGCTCTACTTGAAGTTGTAAACTCTTCTAACCGCTCAAACTCACTTTCAAGTGAATTTATAATAAAAAAAATTTATTTTATTCACTGACACCAGGCCACGACCTTTTCCCATTTGATGTCCACGAATCTGCCACCTGCTGCCCAGTGTGGGGCAGCGGTGTTCCACCTCCCAGCATTTTCCGCCCAGCAGGGAAACGAATTTGGACAGGCTCAAATAGTCTGCCAAACTCTACTGGCCAATTTGTCCCCCCATGGGACATAGCGCTTCACCTTGCTTGCATCCACCCAACTTGCCGCCATCCTCTCGCCCTACCCAAATCCACCATCTGTTATTGCCTCCATGTTGACTATGGGCGTTTATTCTTATGTGCTGACAAAGCAATTAATGAACTCGCCACCACTGCCTTTGCGCTAGCTGGCTTTATTGATTTCCGCCCTTATAAGGGTTATTTTGACATAGGCTTCCCAATTGACAGATGCTGCAGCGGTGACATTGACTTTGCTCATCTATAAAAATACCCCCATCCCCACCACCTGAACTCATCTCCCTGATGACACCACTCTAGTGGTGTTCTTTGCCAACCTCCCTTTGCATCTCCTGCCCCAAATTCTTTACGACGAGTTGATGACCAGGATTTTGTCTTATGTCACTCAGCCCAACCTGGTCTTCGCCATTCCTTCTGGTGTGAAGTGCCTTGCGAGGCCCTTGCACCACTGCCACTATTATTCCCCACCTCCCTACCATCACCCAACAAATCCCCACACATGCTTGCATCACTGCAGCACCTGAGCATTCCTTTTGGGCTCATGTCAATCGTGGTTGACTGATTTGTCCCATTTGCTTTGCTCTTGACCACACTAAATGGTCCTGCCCCCATGCCGAATCCCTTGGTTCAATTTCTGAACCCATTTTGGCACCATCTGAATGGGGCGTTTTGTTACCCCTCCCCACCCAACATTCTCACACTTTGACCCAATGTGGGAAGTCAGCCCAACATATCCTCCAGCCACACTCTCCACCCTGGGCACCAATTGCTCAATCAGAGCCAGGCCTGGACCACCATTTGCACCCAAGCGCCCCAATTGAATCCTACCCTCCCAAATTCTCCATCCACTATTCACGCAACCCAGAATCCTTGGGACCTGTTGGATGAGGTTGACAAGACAGGTAGAATTATCATGAATAAGGATGCTGAAACTGGTGAAGAAAGCCCAATCGATTATGATTGGGTTGAATTTTACTTTCAAATATTGACAAATCTCTCTCCCCCAAATGATATGCTCCTAAACCCAATGCTGCCTCCTATCAAAGTGACCACCAGCTTGCCATTGCAGCGGTGACCTCACCCCTTTGCACCAGCTCTGCAGAGCAGTGGCCCAATCAATGGATCAGTTCAGTAAAGGGCTGAGCACAATCAACATCCCCCCTGATTTCCATGAAGTGTCACGGGAGGAAATCTCCATATTGCTTGATAATGCCAAAACTGTCATCTTGCATGTGGCGAAACTAGCTGCATTCAAACCAGACTATAGACTACCTGCCAAACACTCACAAGCTTGGCCCAGCTCCCAGATGACCGCATCTAAGTGGAGCATCAAGTGGCGGAGTTAATGATGGCTGTCTTCCAAAGCTGATCTTGAGGTAAGTAACCGACATTTCACCTGTCTCCATCCCTACCATGCCAATGCCCCAACGCCATGGCTCTCTGCGCTTATCTGCTACTACAACAACTGTGATTCTTCCAAATTTTCTGAGCCTGTAGAAGAACCTCCTGACCCTCCTAACCCCCTCTGCCATGGTGGGCTAGCGGTCTCCACTACCTGCCTGGTAAGAGGTTTTCCGTCTCATTTGTTTGTCGCCCAGTGGTGTGGGTTTATCGCGTTGTATTGGCAATGTCTGTCCCCTGGTTGGTGTGCCTCAAATAAATCTAACTTGGGGCTTGAAGCGAGATGGGCAGGAAATTGCAAAATAATTTTTTGAGCCTATTTAGGAAATATAGGTGTTTGACCTATTGGAGCTCTTAAAACTCACCTCACTTTGATAAAACAGCTGATGGAATGTCGCAAGTGGGTAGGACAGACCCATGAGGTAAGGTTTTAATATCTGAGCCAATCACCATATGGGAATTAGTTAAATCTTGTGGGACCCCCTTAAGCCTATAAAAGGGGTCTTTTTTACGTAAAATGGTTTAACTAGATTATTGATATGAAGAGGAGGAACCTCAGATGGACTCCCCTGAAAACGCCATATGGTTGGTGCAATCCGTCTACCAAAACTCATGCTATTTGGCTGAGAAACATTAATAAAAGTATTGCCACAATTTGAGGAGGTCCACCGAGAATCAGCAAGGGTCTTATGGCCAATTTCGTTATATCTATCTGAAATTCTAATATCACCATAAAATCCTTGTAACTGTTTGACAGTATTTAATAAATTTGGATGATTCATCCAGAACATTCTTTCCAGAAGTTGAGAGGTCAATTGTCTGACATAGCAAAAGATAGCTTTTAATAGATACTAAATGAATAGATGATAGATAAGCATATCCTTGATTCAAGTATAGCCAATGATCATTAGAAGATTTGATTGTAAAACTATTTTAGAAAAATTGGGAATCTGGGCCTCAATCAATTTGTTGGGGCTTGAGATTGACTCTGGACAATAGAATAATCCCCCTGATAGTAGAATTGTAGCTAGAGTAAGTGTGAACTTGAGCCTTTGATATCAATTGCTCATTGCCATTATTGGCGATAGCAAGTTTATATAATTTAAGTATGAGTTTTAAAATTATAAGCAATGAAACATCCTGTCCTAACACTATATATAAAAAATTTTAGCCCCATCAATGTAACATCTGAGATCCTATCATGAGATTCCTGGGGATTAATCTAATCTTTTTTGGCTTTACTCTTTATTTATCAATGGTGTATATGAGGTCAGGGAAGGAGGCTAACTTGACCCCTCTGACCTTGCTTATTTCATCCTGGTCCTGGCGATTTTTCCAGAAATAATGTCATAAAACATGAAATATCAGTTAGTCTCTGGAGCTCTATATTGAATGCACCCAATATAAGCTGCTCCCATTGATTTTTTTGCTTCATCCTGTCTCATCAGATGCACCCTTTTGCAACGCCTTCATTAACTTTGTTGAGCCATTCGCATAGCCATCCAGTTTGAACTAAATTTCATCGTTGCAATAGACTACCTCACCAAGTGGGCCAAAAAATCTAACTAAAGTATTTTACCTCAATAATTTTAAGCAAATCCTCTACAATTAAGTCTTTACCTGCCATAAATGACCTCAGATACTTCTTTCTACTATGATTGGAATTCAATTTCAGATGTTGTGAGACATCTGATGGATTTAGTGGGAACAAGTAGCTTTTTACTATGTAATACATAACTACCAACAGAATAGTGGGAAGATTGCTTGAAACTCTTGCATGAGCTTTATAAAAAGATTGCAATTAACCAAGGCTAAAAGGAGACCTCTTGTTGCCATCAATCCTATCCACTTACTTGTGAACTACCACAGGACTATTGGCATGTCACCGTTCAAGGCATTAAATAGAAGAGAAGCCACATTAATGAGGCTGTAAGCCCCAGTATGGATGCAAATAGGAAGAACCTAACTCCAGCAGTATCATTAAGTTTTAGAGGAAGATTTATTTAAGATACAGTTAAACATTAGCAGCAATATCATGAAGCCACTTAAGGAGAGTCATGGAGCGACCAAAGATCTAAGTTGCCATATATGAGGTGTGGTAGAAAGTGATGTTCTACCATATATGCGGAGGATAACCTGAGAAGTTACAGGCCATCTGGATGGCCATGGAACTGTTGTCATGGGGAGTAAAACTAAGTACTCTATCAAGCACAGCACTACAGATATTAAAAATAACAGTTTACTGTTAAAAAATTTATATGACAGGAAGATAAGCCCAGAATAGCTGCGACGAATTGGTTAATATTGTCCAAAATCAAGAGATATAATGATATTTATTAGATTACCTCAATAAGGTGATAAGGCGATACCAAACTCTGAAAAGATTTTATTAGATCGCCTTAAAATAAGCAATAAGATGTTGGCGATTTTAAAATAATAGATTCTTCCTGAGCCTCCAGTTATGATGATAAAACAATTAGAATATGATGGAAAAAATAGCCTAAGAAAAAGGGTCAGAATTGAAAAAAAGTCATGAATATATAAGCAGGACAAGAAGACTATAGAGGAGGATATTTGGTAATAAGAAAAAATAGCGAGCAGAAAGAATTTGCTATATATAATAAAATAAATTAAATGGTTTTTGAGAGGTGTTTCTTTGAGTTATATTAAATTCAATAATTTGTCTTAAGGAAAGGCAATTTCCATATCATTAGACTGTGGCTCAGTATGCTTGAGACTGTGCAAAACTTACAGCGTATATTAGCTATACCGCCAATTTATAAAGAGTGGTGCTCACTGCATGTGGCCCGTTGATCAACCACCAACAAAGCTCTATAGCTTCTAAGCGATAGCACAACTTGCTCAACTTGACAAAGAGCTACACCAGTTTACCAAAGTATCTCAAAATTTGGTAATGAAACTTGTCCTGGATACATCACTTCAGAATCAAGATATGTTTCTTCAGAAAAGTAAGGGTATAATGATCCAGCTTGACAAGGCATTCAACCAAGTGCATCTTCTTGGTCGCCAAAACAATAAATTAGATAACTGCTTGTATGACACTATAGAGTGGCTACATTGCGCAGAGCGTAAAGTGAATAGTGTTGCTAGGTTAAGCTCATGTTATGGTTGACATGATGCTGGATATCATGAAGAGGAGCACTTGGCTGAAAATGTAGGTAACGTGAGTCACTCCGCTCCTGAGAAAAGCTCCAAGGAAGAGTAAGTCTATCCAAATAATATTCTCACATACTGGCAGTAATGCAAACTGAAAAAGCTCACTCAGTAACTAAATCAGAGGATAAGCCATGCTCTGAAAGCTTCCTGAGCAAGTCTCTCACTGGGAATTAGCTATGGGCCTCGCACGGTTCCCTAGTTCAAACCCAAAGTTCATAATATTTTGGGGGAATAAGAGGTCTGAATTGACAAGCTGCCCCATTTAACTGCAACAAAAACATATATGGGTTTTTCAAGAGGTTTAAATTTTCAGTGGAAGGGGCTTCAGATCAGTGTAAGTCTAAGTTGTTGATTTCCGCCTTGGATGCCAAAAGTGCTAAAATTTATGTGTTACCTCCCAAACAGCTTTTTTAACTACCAGGAAGTGAAAGAGACTGTGCTGCGGTTATTTAAAGGCGTAGAAAAACGTCACAACGGAAGGCCAAATTCTCAATTATTGGGTTTCAGCAGAACGAGTTTCTCTCATAATTCGCTTACCACTTCACTGCTGAAGCACATGTGTTAGTAGGATTGGGGACGTCATCAGAAGCCAACATGGGAATTTCAATGACCGCTGCAGTGAAGCCATACCATGAACTCTTTAAAAATATTACTCCAGTCTTGAAGGAATATGTACCTCAGTCTAAATTTATCAATTACCAGCGCCGTCTATTAGGCACGTTTAATTTACCCAATGTGGAACAGAAACCATCCGGGGTTGTAGCAAGGCCTTCTTCCTTAGGTGAATCATTTCAGCCAACTTTAATCCCCCCTACAAGTTTCAGACCTTCATATCTATACGCCTCGTCATCAGCCAAACTACAACCAGCAGTCTAACTGTTGGCTTGGGCATTCTCATAATCACCAAGCATAGAATTCCCATGAGCCAAGATGTTATGGGTGTGGTCTTCCTTATCGTCTTGTGCTTAACTGCCCTAAGCGTCAAGTTCATTTTGTAAAATCATACTAATACGTCCAGGGAAAGGACAGAAAGAGTAGAGATGGGACCCTCAACCTCTGCTATTCCAACCATATCTGTCCCTTAAACTCTAATAAAATATTTTTTGTCAAAATCCCACTGTTCAATGACATTTTTTTATATCACCAGCCAGCTGAGAGGTCCATGTGTTGACTCTGGCACAAGTACAAAATGCTGTTGTGGAAGGGAGCCTCCAGGCAAAAGCAAAACACCAGATGTCAACTGCCTATCACAGCTACTGACAATTGTCATTATGGCAGATATTAGCAATATAGTGTATTATAAAATGCTTAGTGAGAAATATGATGATGAGCTGCCACAATAATTACGGTGTCAGACTGAATGAGGGCCAATACGTTCTAAAAGAATGGTGAGTTATACAAGCGGACTAGGGACACTACTGAGGGCTTCTTGAGACCTTTGGCCCGACCAAACATCATTATGAGCGCACACCAAGCAGTAGGACATGGAGGATTACACAAGACACTGTAATTATTGCAACCTTTATATTATTGAGAGCATGAACTTTGCCATGCTAAAACGATTTCCTGGTTCCATCAGTACCAAGTAGAAAAGCCATTTCAACAGAAGACCCCTTACCAGCTGGTAAAACTCATTTTTCCTGGCACATGGTATCCATTGATGTCATTAGTCCATTGCCAATGGATCAAAAACCTAAGTATTTCTGGTGGCAATCAACCACTTAACCAGGTGGGTTGAGGCATGAGCAGTACGCGATCTAGGGGCGGTCACTGTGGCTAAGTTTGTAATGGAATGTAATTTTCAGCAACATGGATGCCCTCAGTTTACCTTACTGATAACAGAAATAACTTCGCCACTCACATTCTTCCGAAGCTAAACAAGCTGATGGCCTTCCATTAGGTTCTGACTACCCATATCACCCCAAATTTAACGGTATGGATTGAATGGGTTAACAAGACCTTGGCGAACTTACTCCAGGAATTGGTAATGGATTGACCTTCATATTGGAGTTCCCTCCATTACACCACCATTTTTGTCTACAACATTAGCTATCACTCTGCAACAGGTAAGAATCCCTTTTAGTTACTATATGGATGGCACCCAAATCTACCTGAACTGCTTTATGCCTGCATAGGAGATACCGGAAGAGTGGATCTGCAACGTACATGACCAACATGGCGAAAAATCTAAGCAAGCTGCAAACAGAAGCAATATCTTTCAACTTGTCCAAAAAGATAAAGAATCAGGCTACCAATCAATTATAGCTTAGTGGTCTAGCCAAGTTTAAAGAAGGAAAGATGTTTTAGTTCATAACCAACACAGGTTTGATAGCATAAGTTAGCCAACATCTAGATTGGTCATTTGAATTAATTACGAAAACAGGTGTTGATACCTCACTATCAAGAACCATGCGATGGTCAAACTTGATAATTGAGTTCAGGCAAAGTATATTCAGGCGTGTAATCAAAGGCTGACTTAACATCCAGTCAAGAGGGGTAGTGTTGAGAAAATTGATATAACTGGACGATAAACCCCAAATAGCTGTGGTGAATCATTAACATTGGCTAGAAACTTATTTATAGAATAACATTTTTAGATTGCTTCAAAATAAGGTGATAAAGCGGTGACAAATTCAAGAATAATAGACTCTGCCAGAGCCTCTCAATTATTAGCATAAACCAATTAGAACATGATGAAAAGAATAGCCTAAAACGAAGGGTCATAATTGACTAAAGTTATGAATATATAGGCATGACAAGAAGATTAGAGGGAGGAGCATTTTTTTGGTAGGAAGAAGAAGAAATAGCGAGCAGAAGGAATCGCTATATACAATATATATAAATAAAGTATTTCCACCAAAGCTATTGATTTAAATATTATTGAAATCTACTAAGTTTGTCTCAAGACTGGTAATCTCCATATCGTCCATCTGTTGCTCAGTGGAATCAACCCTGTGCAAACCTTACGGTGTAGATAAACTATATACCCAATTTTATACCATTCACACGCGGCACATTAAGACTTTCCCTTGGTCTCATCTTGGGGATAGCATCCTTGAGAAAGACTCAACTATATGGGTCAATGAATTGACCTATGGAAAACCTTCCTTATAAAACCCAAATTCTAGTAATACTATTCCAGTAATAATTAATTGGCTGGCTAGAGTAGAAAATAAGTCTCAGCTAACTTGGCCAGCGATTAACCCATTTTATAAAATTTCAAGTCTCTTTTATAAGGTCTTATCAGTAAAATTATGATAAATGAGCATTTATATACCCCTGACCACTGCAATAATTTGACAGCAGATAATCATGATGTCAGAAGACGCACAAGTAATACCAGTCAAAGGAATACACTAATGATCTTGCAGACACAGTTTTAAAGGAACCCCCTATTATACCTTTGAGTTCAACTGCTGATGACAGAGAAATTACTGAGACTGTTTTCAATGAGAGTTCCTCCATTTGTATGAAGATGAACAACAAGAATATTAAAAGATGAAAAGCAAATTTAATTTTAAAAAAACTTCATTAATTTAGACAATTAAGATATTAATCCAGACACAAGCGCAAGGTCCATGAGGACAACATAAGCCACAGTTAAGCTCAGAACAGAAGCCACATATTTACAAACAAACCAGAGCTCGTCAGTATTTTCTTTGAAATAAACTCAGAGGATACAAGAAAATCGAGTAATTGGACTCCGCTGACACTGAAACTAACTCATAATCTGAATTTACCTTAAAAATTTGTTTTGTTAAAAAATAAGACCTGCTTTATGCACTCAAATCCCTTAAGAACCATATATATTTTTATATTCTTACAATAAATAATTTCTTCTACAGAGTCTGCAATTATATTTTTGTTTTTATTGAGTGTTAATAATGATAGATATAAAAGAAATTTTTGTCAAAGGTTTGATTTAGCCTAAGTGTTGTCAGCAATGGATGAGAGGAGGTCCGGTGCAATTAGTAATAGCCATCATTATGTAACTAAAAAGCGTAACATAGCTGGACATCATTGGAAAACATAACTAAAAGTTTCATAATGAAAGAATAAGTCTATATGAATTGCCTGGTGATGCACCCTATGAACAAAGAGTATTTTTGTAAGTAGCTTAACCCTTTACATCAGCACCACTTAGAAAGTGAGCCACTTCAACAATATTGAACTTTGGTCATACAAATGAGACCAGACGTGGAGAGGAAGTGCACTAGTAAAGTTTAAACATGGTTGTTCTGGAGACAGATAGAGCCATAGCAATCCATTACCATGTAGTTTTTATATTTAACGCAACAGATGGTAGTATTGATTCCCCCATGAAGATAGAATTGCACGGGGAAATTAAATATGGGGAGCACCTCCAGGAGCCAGATATGTTCATGAATTGCACTGTGAAGGTAGATAAGAGCAATGAAGAACAATAAATCTGTGTTAGTGAGTTTGTCTAGTACAAGTTGGCTACCTAGATGTTGTGATAATGAGTGGGATTATTACATAATATAAACAATAAGGGCGGCGTTGTTTTTCTTAAGGAGTTGTCTCCAAAATGTTCATATCATAATCAAATTTGTGGTGAGAATGTGGGACTCCTAGACAGTAGCAATGTCAATATGCGCTGATCTAAAGTTATGGATCCGGAGAGTTTTTTGCTTGTAGTCCCATAACCCATTCACGTTAATAGACAGTAGGGCCAGGGTGATCCATAGTGGACTCATATATTCTCCTCCACGTTCTGAGGGGTTAACAGCGCTTATAACAGCATATGTAAGGAGGCTAGATTAATTTCTTTTAGATTTACTGGTGCGGTGAATGTAAGGAGAGCGTCTATAACACTCCTGTTCCCAGTGTGGTAGTGCACGGTGCATAGGGCCAACGCCAGGAAACTAGTCGTTAGTAATAAAGTTACTAGAGCCCAGCAGAGGGTGCTTGAGCTGTAATAACGTAGGTCAAGGGTGGTTATCAGTAGAGGGAAAACCAAAATTGAACCATGCGGTGCTCAGAGTGGAAGTGTATAGGTGACACAGGTTGGAGGGAACCTGGGCGGCCCAACGGTTCTTAGGCAGAGAAAATGATAGTTTTTAAAAAAATGAGTAACGTTGCGTTATACCTCCTTGAAGAGGCCCGCGCACAGGTTCATCCAAGGTAACATATATATATAAAGCTGTACTAACGAAGGGTTTTATTATGAGGGAAGCTGACCAACGAGAGAGATTGGTCTCAAGAAAAGGGATATAAGGTAATTCAGAAAAACAATCAATCAAAGGAAGCGGGTCTAAGATAAGGTGCACCAATAGACACACGCTTCCATTGAGCAATATACTGTACTTGGTAATTGACCAAATTCATGTGGTGATTGTAGGAGAGGCCGACCTGAGCTGGAAATTTTGAAAACTGAATGGGTTTCAAGACCCCTTTCACCAAGAAGTTGAAGCAAACCATTTTTATTTTAACATAAGTTTGGTTCATTTTAATACAACTGCTATTATACAAGGACGAACATCTCTTGCATCCTAGTACCAACCTGGGCATACCTCGCCTTCATCCAGCGTTGATCCACGGTTTGCTTGAGGTCAGGGAGGCCATCCAACCTCACCTTCTTTGCCTCTTGAATGTAGCTTTGTCCTTGGTATTTGTCCCCATGATGATGTCATTTTTCAAGCCATGAGATTGACCCATACAGACGGTAAGATGTGTTGGGCTTCAAGGGATGGGGGCTAAGGATCTGATGTGCCAGTCTAAGATATTTCCCTGCTACTCTGCAAAGGAAGGTCCTGAGGGTGCTCAATGGCCTCCTCTATGGGGTCCCCATCTAGATAAGGTAGAAACAAATCAAATCAGCAAGCCCGCAAATGAGCTCTGCATAGTTGCTGTGTAGGTGGAGATGGACTCTGCAACTAGATTGATTCTACCTTGGGCTTCTGGTTACTAATTGCCTTCATAATAATGTGCAAAGTTTGAGGTCAAGATATTTTCATATCAACGGTATTATTTCTTGTTGCATCTTGGGGAAAGGAGTTGTATTGGCTGATTTTGGGGCACGGGTGGTAAATGCCTTGAGCTTGGCCTGTGAGAGTATATTTATTGTATATTAAAGATTGTAACCACAGGAAGAAGAGCCTTGGAGCAAAGTTGATACATTTTTATAGTTGATTTTATAGTTTAAACTGCTTGGGGAAAGCTTCAGGAACCTGTCCTGAACGGTTTCCACTAATTTGTGCATAGTAATTCTGCTGCTGCCATTTGGGAGCTCATTTGGCCTGTTTGTGGCCTTTAAGTGGTGGCCATGAGGACCTGCTTGCGAGCTGTGCATCTACTATAAAGATAATTAAGGGCGTTGCATCATGAGAAATGGGGCCATTCTTGATCAGGATCTATAAAGATGATCTTAGTGCATGATCAAAGGACAGCCACGCGGGGATGCACTTATCATTGCAAGCCACCGCAGATAAGGGAATAATGATGCTCTGGAAATGTGAACCTTTGAGTAAGGAAGTAGTAGGAGGAAAAAAAATCTAATGACAGCAAGAAACCAAACTCCATTAGACCCGTGATGGAGCTGAAAATTCAGTGACTCTGGGTCTACAATGGTCGAAAAGTTGGAGTATGCCCCACAAGATTCTCTCAAGGATGGAGCGGATGTAGATATACAAAGTGTGCTGCTGAAAAACAATCTTACTGGGCTGCCTTGTCTTCCAGTGTAACATTAGAACCCCACATTGATGTAAATGTCTTTAACTGCATTATAAATGGCAATACTGACCATTAATGCTTCCAAAATTTCCTTTATGTAAGCGAAGTAACACTCATTGTAGAACACAATGGGATTATAACATAATACATGAAACTTTGTATGTGAGGGTGATGTTTGGAGGGTTTTCTGTGATTTTGTTTCTGCCCATTTTTAACATCAGTGAATAGCGCAGCATCACAAGGGTCATCTTTGATAAGGTAAGTACAAGGGTTCTCAAGCCACAATGGCTCCGGTGTTGCGTTTGTGCTTGGTTTGAGCCTTAAACATAATTGTAATTTAGGGTGGTCTCCTGGTTAGGTTCAATGGGGTCCCCTTGCGTTGGCATGCTCTAGAAGTTGCTGTCTTATTTTTGCTCTGGTGAGCGGTTTGTTGAGCTTCCCTGAGTTGCTTTGTCCCACTAAGATTGGTATAATATCAGCCAATCAAGAGTAGAGCGCTGTTTTATCCTTAGCCTAATATATGTTTGCAAACTAAACCCAAGTGTTTGATGTAGTATCATGTCTAAACTTGGTGATCAATTAGCTAGTTGTAAGCTTAGGCTTGGTACAAGGTTTTATGGCTTGGAAAATCCTTTTTAGTATTTGGATTAGTTGGAAGAGGAAGGCTATGGTGTGAAGCACTGAAATTTAAACCAATCATATTCTCATTGGGCAAGTTCAGTTGACTCACACTAATGGTTTTATATCAAAGTGGAGTGAAGTCTCCAGTGGTATCCAGAGGTTTAAAGGGCATTAGTTGGGCTTAATCCTGAACCTAATGGGTCAGGATCTCAGCTCCAGCTGCGTGTATAAAGTCATAGGGAACTGACTCATTAGGGTTGTAAATCATGAATGGAGCATTTTTCTCCCATATAAGCTGCGTATGCATGTGCAGCTTAGGTGCCAGCAATTCTAGTATGAAAATTACAAGTGGGTTGAGGCTGCATCAGGAGATGGTCCATAGGGTTTGAGTTGCAGTGGTGCAATCTGTTGGACTATTGCTTTTGGAAGCGACCTTAATGGGGTGGTGACTGCTTTTTCAGCTACCTCTAAAGAGTATATGTTATACTATTTAAAAAGCTGTTGGCAAATGAGCATTTGAGGGTTTGGTGTTGTTGAAATTCATGCAGATTAATCATCAGGCTTCTTAGCAGGAGTTGCTGCCATATTTTATGATTGTTTGAAAGAATTCTCAGGTGGATTTAAACGTTAAGAAGAAGTTGCTTTTAAACAAATTATGTTTGCAACAGTTGCATTTAACTTTTCTTTTGGCTATTTCTTACTAATCAAGTTTTAAATGTATTGTTACTAATCATTATAAGTCACAACCCGCAACCTAACTTCTGTACATAAATAAGAATTAAACTTATATCCTCAGCGTGATGATAGACATTTACATTTCTGCGTTTTTTCTATCACTTCTAAATGTAAAGCTTTAACTTTCTTTCCACTCAGCGTAACTTTCTGAGCAAATTATATGGTTAGAAATGTTATCTTGATCGCCATCTTTAGTTTTGCTCCAATGTCCTCAGATACTGCCAGCTGCCCCAGTGTAGGGCAGCGGCAAAACTACCCTCACCATTTTCTGTCTGACAGGAAAACATGCTTGGACTAGCTCACCCAGTCATATCAAACCCCTGGGACAATTCGTTTCTCCCAAGGATCTCAACGCCCATTTCACTCATACCCAAGTGGTGCCCTGTTGCCCCCTTGTGCTCCCCCAGAGCAACATGCATTTTGGACTTAGGGCCAACTATGGGTAACTTTTATCTTACCATGAACAAGCCCTTTTTTAAAATGGCTCAGATGGTGATGTATTCCTCCAGTTTTATTGACTTAAACACCTATAAGGGTTATTTTGATATCGCTTTACCTGTTAAGCCAGTGCCACCAATGCAGCAACTGTGCCCCTGGTTTTCCAGGGTACCCCTTTCCCAACAACTTGGACCCAGCTCCCAGCTGATACCACTTTGGTAGTTCAGTTCACTGATTTTCTCACCCACCTCCACCAGAGGTGCTCCACCAGGAGCTGATGGAAGGTTTGCAGACTATGGCTCTAACCCCATCTTACAATTTGTGGTCCCAATTGGGGCCACACGCCCCGCTGGGCCTCAGGCATATGCCACAATCAGCCTTGAATCAAATAAAATTGCCTTGTCAGTTCCCCTTGTGCTGTCATCCCCTCTGCCCCTGACCATCTTTTCTGCCTGCGTTGAGGGCGGATGGACGATCTGTCTGTACTGTTTTGAGTTGGACCACTCAAAAACGCAAGTTCCATCCATAACTGCTTCCAATGGCTCTGATTTTTCGCCCTCCAGCTTCCAATCCTCTGCCCACCCCACGTCAGCTTTGATAGGGGGTACAATCCTGCCTCCACCTCACCCAAAGCCTGTTGCTGCAGATGCGCCAACAGCCACCAATCATCCTCCTCCTCGTACCAGTGCCACAAATGCTTAATCCAATCAAGCACAGGACTGGACCCCAGTTTGATCTCATCCTCCTCCAATGAACCAACCAAACCTTTGGAATATGCCAACTCCCCAATTTAATTTAATCAAAGTCCTTGGGATCTATTGGCTGAAATTGATGAGTCCAGGAATATATTGAAGACCGCAATATATATATTGAACAGTTTGAGTATATTGACTAAGATGATGAACTATCCCCTCACTTATACACCCCCCAGCAAAATGCCAAAACATTCTGCGGTGACCACCAGCTTGCTTTTGAAGCAACGGCTAAGCCTGATTGTCATTTTCTCCTCAAAGCTGCCGCCAAATCAGTGGTGATGTTCTCAGGAGGAATCCCTCCCCCATTATTTCCTCCACTGCTAATAAGCTTCAAATAATATGTTGATTAAAGCTCACAAAGCTGCCAATGACTCCATCCATCATGTGGCAGTGATAGCATGGAATCCCAAATCAAAGATTATCTGCATCAATATTGTCATGTTCATAAAGCTATCTGACGCATGCACAAAAGCTGATTCAGCTTGGCTAAATATGTTGGAATTCTTATGTACAACAGCTGTATTCCAGCCACCTCAATCATCAGAAATTTATCTCCACATCCTGCTGATGCCCTGATGGCACTACTCCCCGCCATAGATCATTCTTTGTTTTTGGGTGAAGTAGAGGCCAAGGATGAGCCCCCTGATCCCCTCCCCTTCTGCCATGATGGGTTAAGCGGTTCCTGCTGTCCTACTGGGTTGGTTGTGTTCATGTTTTTGTGTCATCCTCTCATTTTGGGCAGTTCATTCATTTTATTTTAAATTTTAAATTTATTGCGGGGAAGGCTGACCATGGGACGGACACTTCCAAATATGACTCAGGACAGATAAACTTAGTACCGGGGGAGGCACCCCAGAGAAGCGATGCTATCTCTTGTTGCCAGCGGGAACGCCACTTATGGGGAGGGGGAGGGAACGTGTGAAGGGGCCGTAGCCACTATTGAGCACATGTGGAGGAAGGGGTCTGATTTGATGAACCAGACTGAAAACCAGGAGGAGACCAGCTGTCGGCAACGCGGTGGGAGGTATCCAAACATCCATGCTTGTGAGTGGTCCACCAAATGAGATCTGAATCTGTGGACAGTTTCTGGGAGGGTGGAGGTGGAGCCTGCGATGGCTTCTAAGACAATCGTGTGGATGGTCCACATGGCGATTGCAACCACCAGAGCATATAGGGAGGGTGGAAGGGAGGAGGCCATTGATAGAGCAAACATATCTCTTGACAGACTGAAGGGATGCGTTTGATACTGGCCCAGCAGACGTTGAACTTCGCGCCATATCACTTTAGAGGTGGGGCACTTCTCCAGGCGGTGAAACAGCGTTCCATACTGGCCGCACATGACACAGGATGAGTGTAAAGCGTTAGAGCGCTCAGCTGTATGATACACCTGCCTCAGGCAGCGCCACACATGGGAGCGGACTTGAGGCTGCAACAGAGGGTGATGTACATATTTTCAGATAGTTTTTGGGTCTCAGTGGAATAAGGGATGTTCATCATGTCCAGGTAGTCCACCCTGGATAGGACATGGGGCCAAATGGGGATCACACTATCATGGATGGGTAGCCCCTGTACCTCTTGTGTGAACTGAGGAGAGGGGCGGCCCCTTTGGGTTGTATGTCCACTAATACGAATTCTCCACTCTGCGCTCCGCATGGAGAGTAGGATTCGTTTGTAGTGGGTTTTTGTCCCGTGAGGACCTGTAGCCAATGTGTGTGATGCGAGGTATTTCAATAGGGAGTGGGGGTTCGATGGATTGTTGAGGCCCAAGGCTTGGGAGAAGTTGGAGCGGGCTGCGCGGGACCAGTGTTGGTATGGGAGTGTAGGAGCAGTGACGGCCGCGATCCAGGTGCCCAGGATCTTGGCAGCATGGGCTTTGAAGTCAAGCAGGCCCATGTCACCATGATGATGAGGGCCAAACATGACCTATAGCCGCACTGGTGGAGGGCGGCCTGACCAAAGCCATCCTTGCAGCAAGGCATACAAGGATTTTGAAGAAGCTTGGGGAGAAGGGGATAACGTGGGCTCTGAACCAGACTTTGGATAGGAGCATAGAGTTGGCTACTACCCTGCCAGTAAGGGAAGTAGGGTGGGCTCTGAGAGAGGCGATTCGCTTCGTCATGTTGTCCAGAATTTGGCACTCCATTACTGCTGACGCGTATCCACCTGCCTCCATCCACACGCCCAGATGGCGCACCAGTCCTATGGTAGGACTTGGCACGAAGGGGAGCACCAGTGGAGTGGTGTGTGTTGAGTTAGTAAGGCGTGGACGTGGGCGAGCAGATGGGCTGGGTTGGGAACTAATTGCTGGGGCCGAGCAGTTCTGAAACCGACCAAGGAGGATGATTTCAGTTTTGGAGGCGTTCAGTGCCGCGTTGCTTACCCGGAAATATTCCTGGATAAGAGCTTCAAGCGCGAATGCATTTTGATTATTAGACACCCCAACCACACAATCATCTGCGAACGCCAATTTCTTGACTGGGGCTTGGCCTGGTACATGGACCCCAGTGAGTTGGGCATTCACATTTCGCAGTAGTGGGTCAAGGCTGAAGTTGTATAAGAGTGGGCTGAGGGGGTCCCCTTGTCGCAAGCCCCTTTGAGGCTGGACTACTTCCGTTAGGAAGCCAGGGCCACGCGCTGCCATTGTTGCAGATTCTATGAGCAGCATCACCCAGTTGATGAAGCGAGGGGGTAGGCGGAATTGATGGAGGCAGGCCCTTAGGTATTCCCAGTTTACTCTATCATAGGCCTTTTGTTGGTCCAAGAATACAAGTGCTCCAGAGGCTGTGGACTGACATACATTAGCCACAGAGTGCACGTTATCCCAAATCAACCTTCTGGGGATGAAACCAAATTGTTCTGGGGAGATGGTGGCCGATGCTACAGTCCCTAATTGGTTAGCCATAATTTTTGTTAAATTTTTTGGTGTCCATGTTTGTTAGAGAAATGGGGCGCCAGTTGGCTAAGTCAAGCTTATCCCCTTTCTTGAAGAGTGTGACAGTAAAAGCCTCATGTCCTCCTGGTAGGAGGCGCATTTATAACAGGCTTTGGTTAAGTGAGGCAAGCAGAAGTGGGGATATATATTTGAAATATTTTTTATAGAACTCGTATGGAATGCCATCTGGGCCTGGGCATTTTCAGTTTGGCGCACCGCGAATGGCTGTCCATAATTCGTTCGGAGTAATTAAATTCATTATTTCTGGGTATCAGTACCTGGTGCGGATATGAGCTCATTCGAGAAATTCCGCCACTTTGGCCAGCTGAATTGGTTCAGCTCGATACAACTTGGAGTAATATTTTTGCGTTTTGAATGCCACTTCGCCCAGTGTATCTGCAATAGAATTATCCGATCTTTGCACCTGTGTGCAGGCCACACTCTGGCATGGTGCTAAATTTTTTTAAAGAAATATGCAGTGCACTTGTTGCCTTTTGTGATGCATGTGGCCCTGTATTGAACACAAACCCAATGTTTGTGTTGCCTTTTGAGTGCGTTGAGGTGGGCGGCTACCTCCGCCCACTTCTGGCCCCATGTAGGGCTGTATCTTGTAGCTGGAATGTTGGACTCCAAGTGTGCCAATTCTGCCAGAGCGCGCGAGATAACCGCTGATGTGGCTCATGAGTGTCTGGAGGAGAGATGGTGAGAGTGGCGGATGGTGTCCTTTTTGAAAGTTGCCCATGTGGAGATGGGGTCCGCGCAAAATGGTGCAACAAACTTTTTTGCCAAAGTTGCCTCTTCCACCCACATGGAAAATCCTGGCGACGTGAGCTCAGGGGGGTGGATTTTGCACCAATGTGGGGCCTTAGCAACTGTGACAGGTAAGTGGTAGGTTATTGAGACCAGTCAGTGGTCGGAGAATTCCATTTTTGTTGTTTTGAAATGGGAGATGTGGGTTTGGAATTTCGCTGGCATTAGAATAAGGTTGATGCGGGTCATGGTCCTTAATTGGCCGTTGTGGACGTGTGGATGCATCATGTTTTTGAGCAGCGGGGCATGTCATGGCAGCGCATCCATTAACCCAAGGGTGGCCTTTAGAACCGTAGTTCTATGTGACCCTGTGGGGTGTGGGGTGAGAGAACACCGGTCCATTGGTGAGGTTAGCCAACAGTTCATGTCGCCAAATAGGAAAGAATCAGGGGGTAGCGGGAGGATTTGGCTGATGAGAAAAATTCCCAATGCTCGTGTGCACCGTTTGGGGCATAGATGTTGACAATTGTGTGCACTACATCAGCCCACAAGAAGGTGATGACGAGCACTCAGCCATTTAGGAATGTTTCTGAGGATACAAATTTGAAAAAATTATTTTTCCAAATTAGCACCCCACATTGCTTCAACCAAAAGGATAGGGATGAAAGGAGCATTGTTTTCCAAGTTTCCTCAGAACCTTGTGGATAGTGGGACTCCTGGATGGCCAGAATATCCACGGGTAAATTGTGTTGTAAAAAACTCAGTTTCCTAGCCTGGGATGGGGAGGCCTTGAGTCCAGTAATATTCAACGTCCCTAAAGTGAAGGTTTCCCCCATTGCACCTTAGGTGCGAGGGGGTGGGCCCCCAGGCCCACCAGCCTCTTCTAGGTCCCCACGGGCTTTCACAGCAGTGTGGGTGTTAGCAGCAACGCTATCAGAGTTTTTGTTGATTTTTGTGGAAAGAGTCACATTGGCTTTGGCCTTCGCTTTTTGTTTTCCCGACGTCGGATGAATTTTTTGTGGTGTGGATGAGTTCAGTGCACCGTTGAGCAGGTCAAAAATTTTTTTCAGTTGGGATAGGTCCCAAGTCGGTTTCAACTGGAGCTTGGGTGCAACAATTATGTGAGATCGAGTCTCCCATCAGATCCTCAGATTGAGTGGCCCACTCAGTATGGGCTTCCCAATCTGATTGGTTGATGGATTCCTGAGTTGCTTCTGCCATGAAGGTTTCCATGTCCTCCTGGCATTATGAGTGTGGGATAGCGGTGGTGGCCTTGGCCATTTCCTTGGCCGCGGCCCTACAGGCCTGCTTGGCCTTCTTCCGTTTTTGCGGGGAGATAGGCTTTACCAATAGGTAGCAGCCTTGTGCTCCCCACGGGAAAGCCTCCTTGGTGCTTGCAGTTGGTTCGTAGTGTGCCTCTCCATTGGCCATGGACGCCGAGGGGTGCTCTTAGAATGTGATGCCCTCCTTGATGGGGCAGCGTGCGCCTTATGGCCAAACGCGTCAAAGTGGGTGAAATAGGGGGTGCGCTGTCCACAGTCACCCAGAATGGGTGGGTGGTATGCCCTGCGATATCAATAAAAGTGGAGTGTGGGATCTGGGTTAGGTCCTTCACAATCTCCTCAGCTGGGGTCAGAACTGCGATGGCTTTGCCAGTGCACAGGTGTGGCATCAGCGTGAAGCGTTGCATTTTGAAAGATTGTATTTCGCCATATATGGCGAGACCATCTTTCAGGTGTTGTTCCAAAATGTCACCTTTTACTGTAGTAGGCAAAAAGTCAAACGTGAGGAAAATTTGGTTTGATTTTGTCCATCTGGTGCATTTGGTTTCGAAGCCCATTGCCCTTCAAGGAGGTCAACCACTATGCATACTGCTGCAGCCTTGTCTGCTGCTTTTTTGCTTTCAAAACCTAGGTCCAGCCAACCGCGTCACATGGAGTGAGGTGCAACGTACATCGCGGTCAGGAAAATTTTGTGTACATCTTCACAAACTTTTCCCATAAGGCCGTTTTTTTGGATGTCTAGATACACGCAGACTCCGAATTCCACAAACAAAATTGGTTGGGAGTGTGGCGTGTTGATGTACTGGTTGCATCGTGCTTGCCATGCAAGTATCTCCAGGGAAATCATGACCGCCAGTTTTTTAAGATTTTTGTCTATTCCGCCAGATTCTCTGGGGCGTTTTTGAACGTTAGAGGCTGCAGGCCTTCCACCTGCTCCTCTTACCTTGCTTGCCCAACTGCTCCCTGACATGGGCGCAGACTAATCTCCTCTGTGAGATTATCAAACTAGATTCAGTCTTGAATTGAATAGATTGCAAAAGTTATTGCAACGAGAAAGAAAAGTTTTTTCATTCATTTTATTTGTCAAGGATTTATTTGTTAGGTTTTGAGTTTCAGTAATGTCTGTCCCCTGAGTGGTTTACCTCATTTAAATAAAATAAATATTTACCTTTAAATTTCTAAAAGGTCTATCTAGCTTCTTGACCCTTAAAAAAGCTATAATTATTACAGGTAAAATTTTTATTATTATTGTTATTTCTTTGACTTCATGGCTTTTTTCAATAAGTAAAAGGAATGCGTAATCACGTAAATTATCTTAAATGATTAGATTAAAGATATATAAAGTTTAATTTGATTTTCAAATATTAAAAAGGTTAAAATCATCTTGTTCTATACATTAAGGTAAGTAGATGATGAGAAATTTTAGTATCAAAACTATAAGTCAAAAACATGTGTAAGCTTTTTTCCATTAAGAATCACGTTAGATTATGATTAAGTAGAATTACAAATCAAGCTTGCCAAAATAGTGTTAAATAAACATGAATGGGTAAGTGACATAATCCACCAAATAAGCACAGGTTCAGCTGTTTCTATTAGAACAGTATATTCCAAAAATTAATCTAACTATAATCTAATCAAGGTTCAAAAATGGATTACACTTTTTAATCCAATGTAAATAATGTCCCGATTATATAATTTCTCAGTTAGCATCAGCCTTCAATTACTAAGTCTAATTGAGTTCTATATAGTATAGAACACCTTTGATTTGGAAGAGCCCCTGCGCCATGATGTAGTTGCTAGGCACTCACAGGACGCTTGTTATAAGCAGGGAATATGATCTTTATAATTGCTATAAGTTTTTTATAATTTGTCAAGAGAGTATCTATAACTCTCCAGTTCCCATCTTGGCGGTGCAAGAAGCACAGGACCAAAGCAAGGGAACTCGTCATCAAGTTGAACATAAAAATAGCCCAGCAGAGGAAGCTGGAGCTATGAAGACATAGGGCGTGAGTTTTGAGCACTGTGAAAGTAATAATAATACAAGTAATTTTCAGAACTTGGCTGTAGCCCAGAGGGCTTTTCCTAACCAAGTTTGGTACATGGGTAGAGTGCACTGGTGACTGGGGTGAGAGGGAACCTGGTAGGAACAGCGGTGTATTTGAAGCTGTGATAATTTTAAATAAAATAAATAGGCAAACACATCAGAAGACCTCCTCAAAGAGGTCTGCGCACAGGTGCGCCCAAGTCAACATATATAAAAAATGTAAACAACTATGGGGTTTATTTGGGAAGATGACCAATGAGAAATGGTGGCCTTAAGAAAAGATAATTAAGACAACTTGGGGGATTTTTGGATCATTGGAAGTGGTTCTAAGCCTTGGTACACCAATAGTTGCACGCTTCCATATGAAAGGGTCACATACCTTGAACTTAAATTTACTCAAGTAATCAAATGACGAGAACCTGAACTGAGCTTGCAATTTTATAAATGAAATAAGTTTGGAACCCCCATTCCCTGATTAACCAAACTTACCCATCATCATTTAATTCAAAACTTGTTCATTTTACCATAGAGCTGAAACAGGAGCCGGGCTTTAGGCACTCACTTGTACCAACCTGGGTGTACCTAGCCTGTACCCAGCGTTGATCTAAGGTGTGCTTAAGGTCAGGAAAATCCTGCAATCTGACCTTTTGGACCTCCTGTCTCCCAGCCTTGTCCCTGCTGTTGGTTCCCTCAATAAAGGTATTATACATTACAACATTGAATTATAACTGCTGAGGACTCAGAAGCAACTGTATCATAGTTTTGTACTGTAACTTACCCCAAACTGCGCCAAAAAACCGAAACATGTAGCTTTAAACATTTCAAAGACATTCTTAAAATTTTTAGGGCTTCAGAAATATATTTTTAGCAATGAAGAACCTCCTGACCATGGAACACAGTAAGATCCTGGAAAAATTACTACTAAAAAGAAGAGAGCGCATTTGATATAGTTGTGCAGTTAAAAAATAAAACGGATTCCTTTTTTTTTTAGTACTAGATGGTCCCAACCCAAGGGGGGGGATTCATCGATGTAATAAAACGGATTCCTTATTAGTTTACAACAGTCAAATCTGCTGCTATGATGTTCCCTGGTATGGGCACTAAATGTCACAATTTTTTTCATATTTCTAGGTCCAAAGCCCAAGGCAAAAATAGAAATGACTAAAAACAATGGCTTAGTAAGATGAAATTGGAAATGTATAAAAAACTAAATATGACTAACAAGTAAATAGTCTGGAAAGCTGAACTGGCATGCAGTGTTGGGATTTTTTTGACAATACTTTAGGGCCTATTCAAGATTGAAAAAAGATTATAAAAGATTGAATCCCTAAATTGATCACACCCTTGCATAATGGATTGTGTTTCATTAGAAGCGTTTTCCTATGAGGTTTTTATTTGTTTGTTCAAATTTAAATGTCACTCATCTACACCTTCTTTATTGGAGCGTCCATTTTTAGGTATTAGACCAGAACCTTGATTGGGAAAATAAAAACATCGCATGTCACATCATTTGGCTTATTATCGACATTTAAGGTTATTTGGTATTGTAAGCCAATAGCATGACTGCCATCAGGGGAGTTTTTCCTAAAATTATACTGAAAGAGTCCTTTACCTTTGTTGGCTTTCACTCCGATATAATTTGTTTAGGTCAGCTTCAACCTTCTCAAACTTCCCTGGTTTGGGTTTCTACTACTTGTGGTTATGGACATATTGTTGGTCAGGTAGTCGCTTGACATTTCTTGTGGTAGTTGTGAGGGCGTTATGGCTTTTGAAGCTCACAATAGCTATCTGGCATGAAGTCTCTGTTGCCATTTTCTAATGCACCCCAGTTGCAAAGATCCCTTCAGGTCATGATGGGTTGACCAATTTGGTAGAGGCAATCCTGGCTTCTTCAAGGGTTACTTCATGAAATCCAGAGGTGTTTTAGGAATTTATCGCCTTATTAAAAGTGTCTCTCCTACTTGACACTTTATGGCTAATTTGAAGCTTAAGCTTCCAAGTTAAGGGCGTTTGAAGATCTACATATTCCCAGCTTCAATGATCACTTGATGCTAAAAATACCCACCAGTCTGTCAGGGCTAATCCCCCATCCACTATAGCTGCCTCTTGTGATGATATTTGGACATGTTTCCCCTTGTGGTATAGGGCAACCTAACCAAAAGGTTAGCAAAATTAAAAAGAGGCTAACAGCTCAGCAAACTCAAGTCAAATTATGCATGATGGGGATCTATTGTTGCTTTTCCCACATTGAGTGGGGATGATGCGCATGCCATGCCTGCACTGCTTGCACCCCTCCTTTTTATCAGATGTCATTTCCTAAAATTATACAGTAAAAAGCATGTTCCATTTTCTCTTCTTCCGCATTGGCTGCTATGCAGCACCAGTCCTTTCCAGAGTTCCTATTGTTTAGCCCCCCTTTCACAAAATAAAATCCCTCCAGTTGGCGGAGAGTATAGTTACTGTTTATTCCATATTTCTAGGCCTAAAAGCTTAAGGAAAAAAATGGAAATAAACAAAAGTAAAAGGCTAGTAGAATGCAATAGAATATATATATTAATTCTAAATATAAACTAACAAGTGATGGGAACATTAGAAAATCCTAATTGTCATGTGGTGTCAATATTTTTAACTTTAACACTTTAGGGCTGTTGCTAAGAATAAAATTTTTCTTATGTAGATAATCCCCAACATTGATCCCCACTCTTGATGAGTAGACATATTTTAATAATAGCGATTTAGTCTAATTTTTTTTTTCAAAAACAATACTTCTCAGAAGCGCTCTCTTGCATAGGCATCCATTTTTATTACAGGATAAATACCTTAATTGGGAAGATAGGAACCTTGCAAGGTTCATCATTTGGCTTGTTATTGCCATTTAGGCCTATTGGGTAATGTTAGTTAATATTGTGGCTGCCGTCAGAAAGGTTTCACTTATAATGAAGTGATTATCACCACAATTTTCTGCAAGGCCTATGTCATACAGTCAAAAGGTACCCATTCTTAGCCATTTACTATATACCTTAAGGCTCCTCTTGTACATCTCAAATTGTAATAAACCAAACACAACCACATGTCATGCATTAAGACTTGGTTAGGACGAAGATACATTGATTTAGAGGCGATATAACAGGCCTCAGAAGCAGGTGATACAATGATGATATTTTAATGAAGGAGTTAGCCAAGTATGAGGTAGTACAGCCATAATCTATAAGCAATGTAAAGGGGTGAAGAAAGCAAAGAAGGCCACAAAATTTACTAACAGAAAAAACTTGAGGATTAAAAAGAGAATGAGCACTTAATTAGGCCGCGAGATAAAACCTTGAACAGCAAAACAGCCTCATTGGTATGGAATTCCCCAGCGACCCCATGAGCTACTCATATATAAGGATTTTGTGACCACCACCCTCTATGGAAGACATCATTTGTCCAAAATTTTAATTTAAACGTATTTCAGCCAAGCTCCCAACATCGCCCTAAAAATCCAATTAACCAAATAAGGGCATGATAAAATGTAGAATGAGAATTAGAACTTGTCAAATAAGGCCAATAAAATTTTAGGATCCCCAGGATACTGTCAGACAACTGACATGCTAAGGTAATACTTGGCAATTGTTAAGGGTACTGCAATACCCGATACATAATTAATGTTTGCACAGCATCACCAAAATTATTATTCACAAATAAAATCTTCATAAAAACAGGTGAGAGAAAAAAATGATCTATGAACATCAGCCATTATGACCATTAAGCTGTAAATAGTAGCAATCTCTCCCATACCTCTTGCGTCAAAGGCGGACTGTTTGGTTTGGTTGAAGGGCGGCTACATTGACTTACTGATGGAGTAGGCTTGAAATTGGGGGGTTTTCCGGGCCAATGCCTAATAACAAGGCCCAGTTGCCATACCTTTGATCTTGATTCTGCAAAATTCTTCTTTGACATTCTAATTCAATATGGTATTTCTGCAATTAGGTCTTGGGTACAATGGATTATATTGGAAGTCCGTATCTTCAATTTGGGGTGATAGTAAGCATGTACAAACTCTTGGGCGAGTGGTTGGCGTGAAAACTCTTGAGGTGGGTTTCTTGATTCTCCCCATTAAAAGATGCTAATACTGAGAACATTATGGAAATGCTCTCTGAAATTGACAGGATTCCGGAGCAATAAGGATATGAGACAATATTATGACAATACTCAATTCCAGACTAAGTATTTAGATAAAAAAATTGTCAGGGATAATCATAGACTAAATTAATCAATGCCTCCCAATAATGGGGTTCAAACCTGATCTATGTGTTCAAATATTGCTCGAAAGAAACCTCCTTAAATTGGTATCCAAACCTGTTCTATAAGGCAATCAATAACTGTTCAATAGATGTAACTAAAGTGTTGTATAGTCCCCAATTTGCTATTTAATATAGATCTTTTCTTGGACACGCTTGTTAAATTTCCCTAAAATAATTACCTGAAACTCCTATAAATTCAGTATGAAAGAAATAAAGTCAACAATATTTTTGTCAAAAATTTTAGCCTTTTCTCTATAAGTATAGTGACAATTTTTTGGATTAGCCAGCCTAGGAGTTCTCCCTTTGATTGAAGATTTTTTTAAAAAGTAAACTTTTTTGTATCCTTTGCCAAGAACTTGGTGTATTATTGACTCTTTCTCTAAGGGATGATTGGACCTTATCCCCATTTCAGAACCAATTCTGGTGCTCCCTGTCAGGTACACCCCAGTTCCTGGCAAAATTATAAACTACAATGAATGACAATGATTTGACGTCAGTTAGTTCTTCAGATCATGATGTCGCTCACCTCAATGACTGGTATATCAATATTCACATAGGAGAAACAACATAAACTTGCAACCTTTTATTATTCAAGTATATGGAAATAAACCTCACCACCCCTTCCATGGAATAGTAACAATTAATTATCTCAGACTTCGTGGATCTACAGCTCCTCCTTTCTAGGGCTTTTGTCCATGGAGGTTGGGCACATTGAATATGATCCTTTCAGTACCAGCACTTATAATGAGTTCATCTGAAAGTTCCTTGCTTGGTGGAGAACAAGACAAAACAGGACATTCTACACGCTATTTGCATCAAAACATAGAGCTCACCTTGTACCACATACTAAAAGTAGTTAGTTTTCTACATCAAGAACTAATTTGTCACTTACAATTATTGGTGACTTTGCAGTCACAACCCTTCAATTTTACCGTATGCCCTTCTCTTTGGCAGTGAGAATAAAAGCAACTTCCTGGAGGATTGGCAACTTACTAACGAGATGTTGTTCATGTTAACATGTCTTGATTAAGAAATCATGGGACTTTTTACAAATGGAAGACTTTAATCATTTTAGTCAGTTAGAAGTCATAATTCTTAATCAGATTGGAGATTGTACCACTGGAGTACAAGCTCAAATTTAAATTTTATGTCCTTTGTAGATGAACACCTTTGTTTTCTTAAAAGATTAGTTTATGACATACACAATTCTCAGGACCTTATACGTTCTGCTGGACCCTTGGGCCTTTTGTGGCCCCCTGGCCCCCCTGGACCTAATGCTGATCACAAAATTACTGAAGATCAACTCCATTCATTAATTCAGCAAATTAAAAGCTTGATGTCCAACTCAGATGCATAGCTCAAGGAGCTCAACTCACTCAAGATGGAGTGCTTCTCATCACTGAAGTTTCTCTGGACGCTCAGCATGAACGCCTGGAAAACTTGCCTACTTAGATTTCTTGGTACAAGTCTTAAAGCAATGAATACTCACCACAGAGCAACATCGTTAAAACTTAAACATATGACTGACAGTTTAAAGAGAGAAATTTGTTAGTTAACCCAGCACTTTGGCATAAACCTGGATCTTTGGCCACCCATTATTGAGTAGATTTATTTATTAAGATATAAATGTTCACGAAGTAAGTGGATGCTCTTTGGTCATCAAAGTTTTCATGAATTACCATATCCTCTTTAGGAGATAAAGCACACCCAGTGTCAATTATGTCATTTATCCTCCAACCCCTTAAAATAGCACCTTTAAAACTTCACTTAAAGAGAAATTTGTCCTAGGAGAAGTGAGCATTTTTTTACTATATGTTACTAAAGTGCAATGAAAGGAGCCAGCAATAACCAGAAGCTCAAACCTGAAAAATTGTCTTAGCTGTGTAGCTCAGGATATAATGGTACCTCATCTGATAAACTGAATACCTGTAATAAATCCAGGTCGCTCTGCTTTGGATTTGGGAGTGACTTAACATTATACAACCAGAAACAGACAAAATGGGAATCAGCTTTAATTTGGAAAAACCATTAATGAGTTTGCTCCCAAATTTTAACTTGAGTCTTAGATTTTTGTTGAAGGAAATTGTCATGCTTTTGACAATTCTATCTGTCATGATTTTGATATGACTGGATGATAATCTTGGGACAGTCAGGTGGAATCCGCCAACATAGTATCAGTTATGAATATTTCAGTGCCTTGAGATGAGGCGATATTGGGATATAACATGTCTTATTGGATATATGAGTTTATTGGATCACCTCCATATAAGGCAATAAGGCGATGTTGACATTTGACAAATACAAAGTAAATCGCCTACAAATAGGGTGACAGTGAATTTAGAATAATGAGACAAATTTGAGGAAAATTGGTGGAATAGAATAACCCAAGCAATGAGAAATAGTATCGCCTGAAGCTGATGTATATAAGAAAATGGGCGATTAAGAGAGGTAGATTTTTTAGTGCAGACAAGATGGGACAGCGAAGACAATATATTTATAAAAAAATAATAAATAAAAGATCTGGTTGGGGTGATTGCTCCTATTTTTAATTTTTTTAAGTGTGTCTGAAGGACTGACAATCTCCACATCATCTGTCCGTTGCTCAGAGGGCTTGACCTGTGCAAATAGCCCAAAGGATCCTAACAATTCCGTACAAAATTACAACATTGGTGCTCACTACAGGGGGCCCATTGATCAAACACACAAGACTCCGGAACTCCAGTTGCCAATCATGCCTTACCCAAGTCATGTCATTGGGGAGTCCTCCCAAAACCCCATATCAGCTTCATATGAGGAAATCAAAGTTACCTTGGACGCGGTAGTCAAAAACCAAGCTGGACTCCTTCAAGAACGTAACGCGGTCATGCATCAACTTTATAGTACATTTAGTCAAATAAGAATCTTGGGACAACAAAACGAAGAACTTACTGAATGACTAAATGATACCACACAGCAGTTGCGATATGCAGAACAAAAATTCTCTACTCCTTCTCAGTCGTCACACTGGGAGGATAATGACTATCAAGAAGAAGCATCCTACACAGTGCATTAAAAAAGTTCTGGGACTAAAATTTTAAAGACACAACTTTACAAATAAATCAAACTTTATTTTATCATAATTTAATATACAACCTTTCCCTCTCTATACATAATTATATTGCTAAAAAAATTAATAAAAGGTATGCACATAGTTCCTATTTTATATAACCATGTTTAAACCAGCTGTCACATTCTTCTGAATTGTCTCGACTTTATCAAAAAGATGAACCTTCAGTGTCACCTTCATATTAGAGAACAGAAAGAAGTCAGACAGAGCCAAATCTGGTGAATAGGGTGGATAATTATAATCTGAAGGTGGCACTGAAGGTTCATCCTTTTGATAAAGTGAAGACAATTTAGAAGAATGTGACATCTGGTTTAAACATGGTTATACAAAATAGGAACTATGTGCATACTTTTAACACTTGTTTTAGCAATATAAATATGTATAGAGAGGGAAAGGTTGTATGTTAAATTATGATATAAGAAAGTTTATTTATTTGTAAAGTTGTGTCTTTAAAACGTTAGTCCCAAAACTTTTTGAATGCACTGTGTATGTAGGAGAAAACAGCGCTGGTCATAGCTACGACCCTCAAGATAATAGCACCGGATATTCATATGAGTTGGAACACCACTTACCTCCAGTAATGGCTGTACCACCTACAACCAACGGTCATGCTACCCCCAAAGCAACAAATATTCCCACTTCCGCTAATCCTGTTCCTCATCAAGAGTCCACTTTTGGGTCTCTTTCTGTTCCTCAGTGCAGACCTAACAACCGCGAACAAAAGGAGGAAATTAATATAGAAAAGATACCCCCATCTGACCACAATGGAAACATCCATGGGTTCTTTAAATGATTTGACTTCACCGTGGAAGGAGCCTCCAATAAGCGGAAGGCTAAGTTGCTAATATCTGCTCTGGACATAGGAAGCGCCAATCAGGTCACCTGTTACCTCCCCAGTAGTTACATCTCCTATAAAGATATAAAGGACACCATGCTCCGCTTGTTTGGGGGGAACTCAAAAATGGCACAATGGAAAGCGGAATTTTTAACAATTGGGTTCCGTTGAAACAAGACTCTTACTGAGTTTGCTGATTGATTCACAACAGAAGCCCATGTACTGATTGGAGCTGGGTACTTAGCAGAAGCCGATGTGTGCATTGCCATGTCCACCGCGGTGAAGCCATATTGTAAACTTTCTAATGTTATTTCACCGCTTCTGGACAATGACATACCACTGCTTAAAATTGTACAGTTTATAGTTTGGGTATCCCCTAACTTTTTGCCATCGAATTCAGATTCTAAGACTACTGCTGCCCTGGCACCCTCTTATACTGGAGAATACTATTGGCTGCCTCCAGCTTTGTTTAGTAATCCTCCTCCTTACTATAACTCTTCACCTCATCCTTGGCCAAATTATAATCAACAGTACAATCAGCATCAATGGGCTGGCCATAACAACCGCCAGCAACCTAGTTATTGACCTGGACCCAATTATGCTGACTGTCAACAATTAGCTTACTGACCTGGAACTGGGTATACCAAATGACCCCAACCCTTCCAGTCTGGACCCGCTTATAATAACCTGGGATGTGGTTCTTATGGGGTTAACTGCTACGAATGCAGTCGCCCTGGTCATTTGGCAAAATTCTGCCACAATCGCCGCATGAATTATGTACAACAAGATCAATACTACCAGGGAAAAGATGGAGCGGAGTAGAGATGGGACCCTCTACCTCTGCAATGCCCACTCACCAAGTCCCCGAATCAATAGCAGTATACCCTGCAAAAGTTCCTCAGTTCAATGACAGAATTTTATACTAACAGCTGGTTGGAGGAGTAAATGTAGTAACCTGAGCTCAAGCTAAGGCGGCGGCAGAAGAAGAGTCCTTCAAGCAACTGAAGCCCTATGCCTGTCAAATGCTTGATCAAGTGTCCTTGGACCAACTTGATCCTGCCGCGGATGCGCCAACTCTGAAAGGAGTGAACGTTGCCCTTCCAGTAGATACCATTGTCAGAGAATACCCCCAAGTTGGAGAGGGGATTAAGAATTTTCTTGGGAAAAGAGAGCCTGTAAATGTAAACATATTAAACATTCAATATTCTTCTTATTCAGGGTGTACATACTGTGATATTTTTAGAGCAAAAATTAGAATTCGCGCTATAATAGATACTGTGCTCCAGTCAACATAGTTTCCACTAAGTTAATAAAGAAATTAACATTGAAACCTGATGTGGACCATCTCATGGTTTACAGAACTTATGGAGCTGTAAGCGCTGTCTCCAAGGGAGCTTATAGTGTGCTGCCTTTGCGCTTTGGGTCCATCGTCATTGTGGCTCTGGAAATTGTGTTACCAAAAGAACACTATGATATATTAATTGGGACTGCTTTTCTGCGTCATTTTGGGGCTATCACTGATATGATGGAGGAGACCCTTGACATCCTGGGTCAGCGGATCCCAATTTACTTTACTACTAGGGGAGTACCAAAGGATCTGGTGCATACAAGTCATATCAACCTCGCCTATAATGATGGAGTATGGCCTGTTTGCTACCATTGACTGAAGCGCAAAACTTGGGCCCTTACTCAGCAGATCTATGAATATCAAGGAATACCTCTTCAAGCGGCAGGGCCCATATCCATCCCTTCCAGCCACCAAGTCTTAGTGAATACTGAGATAGAGAAAGAAGTGCCAAGTGGGTTATATGGGGAAGTTATTGTGCTCTACCATCAAACACAGGTTGAGCTGCATGTGGCTCCAGGAATTATGCTACTGGAACATAGGGAGATAAAGGTTTTGTTAGCAAACCTGCAGAGCAAACCAATGCAGATCCGATGACACCAAACTATAGCATATCTACATCTGATTCCCATAGATGAGGTCCATCATGTTCATGATTTTGGATCATTGGATGAATTTGGACACTGCTTGAACCATCGGCTGATGTATTAACAGTGGTACCACAGAGTAATTTAACAGGATTAACGGATGAACAAAAAGATAAAGCAATGGCTTTATTTCAGAAATATAAGGGGATTTTTGCTGTTGATGATCACGATTTAGGGTGTGCTAGGGGTGTGGTCCGTCGATTGGACACTGGTGATCATCCTCTGATAAGGTCTCAGCCAATCCGCCGCTCTTGAGAAGTGGAAGATGTAGTTACTAAAGAAATTGACAAGTTATTACAGCAAGGGATGCTTGAGCCATCCAAGGTCCCATGGGCTTTGCCTGTTCTAATAGTAAAAAAGAAGGATGGCACCAACTGGGTAGTAATAAACTATCTGAAGCTCAACGGTATTACAAAAAAGGATTCATACCCCTTGTCAAGAATCAACAATGCCCTGGACCAATTAGGGGGTGCCCACTACTTTTCTGCAATGGACTTAATATCAGGCTACTGGTAAATCGAGTTATCCTTGGTGGAACAGGAAAAATGCGCTGTGATCACCTCTAATGGCCTTTTTCAACCAACAAGGATGCCTCAAGGACTGTGTTTCGCTCCTGATACTTTTCAGTGAGCCATGGACACTATTCTTGGCGACCTGAAACTGTCATGCGTTCTAGTATAACTCGATAATATTAAAGTTTTCTCTCAGAACTTTTTGGAGCACCTCAACCACCTTGAAGCAGTATTCCGCCAGCTGGCTGAGGCAAACATTAAAATTAAACCTCTTAAGTGTAACTTTTTTAAAGATCAGCTTGAATACCTGGGTTTTGTGGTAGACTCAACTAGGCTGCAGCCACAAACGGCTAAGGTGGAGGCCATAAGCAAGATGGCTACGCTTAATAGTAAGCATGACATGCAGGTATTTCTGGGGATGGTCAGTTACTACTGACGCTTCATCCCTAATTTTAGCTCTATTGGGGGCCCGCTATTTGATTTATTGAAAAAAGATGCTGTGTTCAAGTGGATGGAAAATTGTCAATCTACTTTTGATGCACTCCGTACAGCACTGAGCAGTGCACCGGTGTTGCAATATCCAAACTTTGATCAGGAGTTTATCATTCAGACAGATGCGTCCCTTTCCACTGTTGGGGTAGTAAATTTATCAAAAAGATGATGAGGGAGAAGAACATCCTGTTGCGTTATGAAGTCATAGTCTGAAATGTCATGAGCGTAACTATACTGTGACTGAGCGAGAGTGCTTAGCAGTAATCTACATGTATAAACAATTCAGAGTCTATCTGTATGGAGTAAAGTTCAAAGTTGTGACCGATCACACATCATTAAGCTGGTTGCAGAATCTTAAAGAACCAGAAGGATGTTGGCTCAATGGGCTCTCAAGATACAGGCTTATGATTTTTAGATTCTCCATTGGCCAGGAGCAAAGCACCAGAATGATGACTGTTTATCCCAGTTACTGACTATTGTGGTGACAGTGGACCTCAGTGATGTGATGTATGATAAGATGCTCAGCGGAAAATATGACGACAAAATGCCCCAAGTAATCAAAGTGTTAAATGAATTGTGCACAAATACCTTCCAACGGAATGGGGAACTTTACAAGCTAACTGGTAATAATACGGTGGATTTCCCATGGCCCTCCACACAGCTGAAAATCATTATGAGCGCTCACAGGGCAGTCAGGCATGATGGCGTGCATAAGACTATGGACTTGTTATGCCCATGATACTATTGGGAAAGTATGAGGTTCTATGTGCTCAAAACTATTTCCTGTTGCCATCAGTGTCAATTGGAGAAACTGTTCCACCACATGATATCATATTGGTTAGTAAAACTACATTTTGCTTAACATACAGTCTCCCTCAATGTCGTTGGCCCCTTGCCAATAGGAGCCAACCATTGTAAGTACATTATAGTGGCTATCAACCACTTGACCCGGTGGATTGAATCAAGGGTGATATGAGATCTGGGGCAGTGATGGTGGCTGAATTCACGTTGGAATGCATTATTCAGCGGCACGGTTGCCCTCAGTTTATTCTCACTGATAATGGCACCAACTTCACCTCACACATCCTTCCCAAGCTTAACAAGCTCATGGGAATCCGTGGAGTTCTGATGACCCCATACCACCCCAAGTCCAATGGAATGGTCAAACGAGTGAATGGGACTCTTGTGAATATACTCCAGAAATTAGTAAATAATTGCCCTTCTGATTGGAGCTCTCTTCTTTCCACCGCCGTGTTCACTTATAACATTAGTTAACATTCCACCACAGGGAAGAGACCCTTCCAATTACTATATGGCTGATACCTGGCTCTTCCGGTGCTGCTTTATGCATATGTAGAAGACACTGGTGGACTAGAACCCCACCGCTATATGACTAATCTCACGAACATCCTGATAAAGCTACAAACCAAATCATATTCCTTCAGCTTGGCTAAGAAGATTAGGAATCAGGCCGCTGATCAGGTATGGTGTAGTGGGTTGGTGCCATTCAAGGAAAGCGATATGGTTCTCTTTCATGATCAGCATGGATTTGGGTGGAAGCATAAGCTGGCTAGTATCTGGATTGGCCCATTTGAAGTAATAAAGAAGACTGGAGTCGATGCATATACTATTAAGGATCCTACAAGTGGATGGATTATTAACCGAGTACATGCAAAGTTTCTCAGACCTTACAAACAATAGGATCTTATCATCCAGTCAAGGAGAGGGTAATGTCACAATTTTGATACGACTGGATGATAATCTTGGGATAGTCGGGCGGAATCTGCCATCATAGTATCAGTTATGAATATTTCATTGCCTTGAGATGAGGTGATATTGAATATAACGGGTCTTATTGGTTATATGAGTTTATTGGATCACCTCTATATAAGGCGATAAGGTGACGTTGACATTCGATGAATACAAAGTAAATTGCCTACAAATAGGGCGACAGTGAATTAAGAATAATGAGCCAAATTTGAGGAAAATTGGTGGAATAGAATAACCCAAGAAATGAGAAATATTATTGCCTGAAGCTGATGTATATAAGTGAAAATGGGTGATTAAGAGAGGTAGGTTTTTTAGTGCAGATGAGATGGGACAGCGAAGATAATATATCTTATTAAATAATCAATAAAAGACCAGTTGGGGCAATTGCTCCTATTTTCGATATAATTCCAAGTGCATCTGAAGGATCAACAATCTCCACATTGTCCATTCATTGCTCAGAGGGCTTGACCTGTGCGTATAGCCCAACGGATCCTAACGATTCCATCCAAAATTACAACACTATCACTACCTCTTTTTAGAATATAAAAAATGCTAATATATTACATTATCTTAAAGCGGTGAAATCCAACCTCACATCTCTTCTGAATATTTAAGAAGCCATCTTACAGATTACTGCCAAACTTTTTAGATCAACTGGGCCGCCCTGTCATAAAAAAGCCTCAGCCCAAATATAGTGGTATCAATCCCTGACTTACCTATACATGAGTTATTTTGCAATTATTGAAAGAAAAACAGCGAAACCATAAACCATTGATACAAACTTCATCATGACTTGGCAGCAAAAGAATTTTTAGCATATGGCAAAAGGCTCCCTCTGCTGATGACACTCAATTGATTTAACATTCTAGCTCTATGTCCTCTACATCAGGTTGTTTCATATTAGCTTCACCTACCAAAAATAAAGTACCTCTTACTTAGGATTAAAAAGACCTTTAGCTTTTTATTCCTACATTATGAAAATAACTGCTAGAATTCTCACTTCCAGCTCTTCTAGTGAGATTCATGCATTAGATGATAAAACTTTTTAAAAAATTTGAAAACCATGAACTTGGTCGTGGCAAAATCCACCGCTAGCCTCCAAAATATTACCTAAAAAAGTTTATTAGCCATTAATTCTCAATTCAACTCTTAGGTAGTAAGATTAGAGGTAGTCATTCATAATGTTAAAGTCTTTGCTGTATTTGATAATCGCTCTACATTAAACTTATACCCTCATTACTTATCCATAAAATCAAAATGTCTCTAGTTTGATTCTCAAATCTGAATATTTGACAGTGGGGATTCAGTATACTAGGGTGATCAGGGCATATTCTGTCTTTCCCTTCTGATTCAGAAAACTCTTGATTACCAATCCCATTATTTCATTAAAAAACAACTTTGGACTGCACCTTACATTACAACTAATGCGGGGATTCAATTGCATTATTAATCACAAAGAAAACACCTTTCACTCTTAGGATATTAGATACCGCTATTATTGATTTCTGATCAAAACAAAAGGCAGCTAAAAAATAAACATGGCTCGTTGAATATCCCACCTCTTTTTTGCAATCTAGATTACCAAAACTTTGAGGTAAAACTAAATTACCACCTGAGGCTTTGGATGCTGAAGATGCAATACCTCTGTACGCCCCATCCCTTTAATATACACTTTGCTTTTAAATTATTATGGATTTTGGAATTAAGAATCACATCCTGATAACCAAGTTTTGGAGCTATACGGACATATAAACTTCTTCTATCAAAGAAGCGCTGACCTGTCCTTGAATTTTAGTTTCTGCCTATGGAAAATATATCTCTATATTACTAGGGAATTTAACAATTAAGACCCTATAAGATCATCAAAATTCTCTCAACACTTATGAAGAAATCTGTCCTATTAATAGATATTATAAACGTAAGAATTTTTATTCTCTACAAAACTTAGAGTTCTGATCCCATACCAACAATAACTTTAATCAAAAGTAAAATTGCGGACAGCCTCAATACTAATGAACGCCAGAATGTAGAAGCCCTCCTTGAGGAATATAGTAATAACTTTTAATTTTAGCTGGTGACTATGGGAAAAGATCAGGAGTGATTCACCAAGTCAAAACTAAGGATTATCTCCATTTAAATATTAAGCTCACCAAATCTAAAGTCAATGAAGCTCAGATTGCATTGGAACTAAAACAGCTGTAAGAAGCTGGGCTATTTAGTTTCTACCATAAGTCTGAGTAATTATTTACAATTATTAATCTATAAAAATAATGGTAATCAAATTGTGATGGATTATGTCAACTGCCTACAATTACCCAGAAGGATAGTTATCTTTTACCTTAAATAGATGATTCCTTAAGTTTTTGTCAGGATCCCATTATTTTTTTATCAATGGACCTCGCCAGTGGTATTGTTGAACCAACTTATTACCCAAAGGCTGCGAAAAGTTCGCTCTCATTTCTAGTGAGTCATTTATATAAGCCTGTCAAATGAAGCAGGGTTATGCAATGCCCTGTTACCTTCCAACGAGCCATGGAAAGTTTATAAAAAGATTTAGAATTATCATGTGTGTTAGTATATCTCAACAGTATAACCATTTTTTAACCCTTTATCAAACACCAACACACCCAAGAATGGTTTTCTGGCAATTACACCAAGATTTCCTATAGCTATAACCGTTCAAATATTCCTTTTTTCATAGTGAAATGGAATTTTTGGGCCATAAGGTAAGTAAAGCCAGAATACTTTTAATGGACAACAAAAATTATGGACATTTAATATGTCCCTATAAATCCCTACATGACGTACATGGCTTTTAGGGATGGTATGAAATTATCTCAGTTTATTTCACACTTTACTGACACCTCTGAGCCTTTAGTGTATTTTTGTTGAAGAAAAGAATACCCTACCAGTGGAAATAGAAGCAAAAAAAAGATTTAATCTCTTTATGTGTAGGTCTCACCCACTCTCCAGTACTTGTGCATCCTAATTTTGACAACCATTTAATTTCTACCTATTATAGTGATATTAATATAAGAGCTATATCATCCAAGCATGGTAAAATCTTAACAAATCATCCCATTGCTTATTATAGAAAACTTCTGTCAAAAGTTAAATGCAACTTTAGTGTTACAGAGTGAGAGTGCTTAGTTGTACTACTGACAATCAAGCATTTCTGACCTTTTTTAGATGGGAATCATTTTAGCATAAAGACCAACCATGGTTTGTTAAAATGGAATCAACAAATGAAAGATAATGACAGATGTTTAGTCCAATGAGCTTTAATACTTCAAAACTAAGACCTTTCCATTATTCAGCGTCCATGGCCCATACATCAAAATGCATATTGTTTATCTAGGTAATTCATATTATCACTAACAGAATCTGATAAAGATCAACTCTAAAATCTTTTAAACCAACCATATTTATGGAAAAACGAGTCCCCAATTAATTAGAAAAGATTTATTAAATAATTTGGCAAATATCTAAGATAAAAATGGTAGCCTTTAAAAAGTATGTCACAAAAATGGTTACTCTACATTTGACCTTCAGCTCACACAGACGTTATATCAAAAGCACATCTGCAAGTCATCCATGAAGGAATTTAGTAAACTCATCAGTGGCTCAAGGATCAATGTTACTGGGAAGGAATTCTTATTTCAATATAAGATGTATTAGGGTCCTGTATGTTATGTAAAAGTCAAGCTGGACCTAATCCTCTACCTCAACATTTAGTAGTTTCACCCTGTAAAACCTTCCATACTATAAAAAATGGTTTTGTGGGTCCACTACCTTAAGCATATAATGGCCAACAATTCCTCATTATGGCTGTTAGTCATTTAGTCAAGTGGATCAAAACTATATCCTTACCCTTCGCTCTGACAGACTCTATTGCTATGTTTCTATATAATGAATTTCTCACCCAACATGAGTGCCATAAAATAATTCTATTTGACAATGGTCAGAGTTTTTTATCATTATTGGTGAATAAGAGACCAAATAAATGAGTCCACTCAGTTGTTTTCAACTACTTACCATCCTTCAGATAATAGAATTTTTGATCATGTAATTAATACAATAATTTCAAACCTCCAGAAAATGGCTTTGACTACCCTCTACATTGGCTGCAATATCTACCTAATGTAAACTTTGCTCTTAAATAAATTACAATCAACTTATTAAGATGACTCCATTCCATGCTCTATACGGAAGGAATCCAAAACTGCCCTCAAAAATGCAAGCCATGTTAGATCAAACATCCCCTGAGAACCTAGAAGTTATTATGAGAATATTTCTAATGAGAGTATCTGACTTCAGGCTTTGTATTACAAAAAAGTTTCTTCTGCCACTACCAGAGAACTAATTAGTTTAACAATAAGCATCCTCATCTGCATAACTTATAACCGGGTTATTTAGTCTTTTCTATCATCATTAACTGGTAGACGCAATAACAGATTAGGGTCAATTGGTCATGAACTTGCAAAGCTACTTATAACTTAGGAAATGAACACTCTATTGTGGATGTTGATCAGGAAACTGTGGTTAATCAATTACACAGTCGATTTCTCCAGCCTTTCATAACCCTATGCCATGATCTAGAAAGGGTAGTTGTTGAGATTTTGGCATGAATTAAGGATTTGAGTCAATCTGATGACAGGATTTAATCCCAGACTTATTATTTAGATGAACATTTATTGGGGATAATCAACAACTAAATTTATCAATGCCTCTCATAATTGGGGTTCAAACAAAATCTATGCAATCAAATGGTGCTCACGGAAACCTCCTGATATTGGAGGTCAAACCTGATCTATGAGGCAATCAAATACTGTTTGAAAAAAGTAACAAAGATTACAGAATCACCAATTGCTGTTTATATAGATCTTGTCTTGAACGCGCTAAAAAATTTCCAAGAGTATTTTTCCCTAGAAACTTCTATATTTTGATTTGAAAGAAAATATAGTTTACAATCTTTTTGCTGCACATTTTGTAATTTTTCCACTATTAGTATAGTGACAATATTTTTTGAATACTCCAATCTAGGAGCTTTACTCTTGGTCTAATATTTTCTTAAAAGTAAACATATTCTGTGCTTTTGCCCAGGTCTTTGGGTATCTTGGACTCTATCCTATGGACTAGTTGGATCTTATCCCCCATGTCCCAACAGCCTTTAAAAAGATCAATGATTGGAGCCCTCAATAGAATTCAGTGCACAATTTAAGGGGCCATTTCTTTTAAAGTTTTGATAAATCAAAAAGATTTCCTGGTTAGAAATTAAAATTTTATAAGCAGATAGCAGTTTAAATCAGCACTAAACCATAGGCAAAGTGCCAGGATTTTCTACTGTAGGGAGGGTGGGGGGATATACTGATATTGTCTATGAAAATTGGTTGGCCAAATATTCATGAGGACTCAAGAATCTTGCGCAGAGACATTGCTTAGTATTCTATTTTATGGATTACTTGGAATTAGAAATGGCAGATGGCTCTTTTAGCACTAACTTAAGCTTTTCACCTAAATTAGGGTAACTGTATTTTTATTTTTAATATCCTTATAGTTATATCATTTGTGAAAATCTTCTCAAACATAGCAAATTTGCAGCATAATTAGTTTGGATGCTCAGGATTTTTTTTCTTTATTAAGCACAATAATTCCACCCTTTTTAGTGATTTTATTGCAATCTGCTGATTCCCTTAAATATTTTTGGAATAAAATCTACATTTTGCCAAATATGCCTCAGCAGATAGGCGATAACAAAGAGCTGGGATACCTGTCAGTCTGGGGTCAAGGTAGACTCAGTCTATGAGGCAGCAGCCATTCCTCGCTCATCAAGAGTGTGACCCAAGTCTTCTATTTTTCTACAGCGGTAGTTCTTGAGAGGGAATTACCTTTCTTTGAATAAAGTGAAATGCAGCGTTAGTTTAACCTCATGGTGTGGTGAGGGATCCTTACAAATATAAAGAAACGAATAGCTTGTCTCAAATAATTATAATAGCTCAATTTAGGGCCAGAGGTACTCAATTAGTATAAGCGCTGCTTAGAGCCAATTAGGTTCCCAGGAAGGCATAGATATCGTTCTGGGCTCTTTAACAATATAGGCTGTAAACATAGCAGGACTCCCATATAGATAGTCTCTAGATAAGAAAGGCACTGCTAAACATCCTGGAGATGTAAATTATAACAAGTTATCAAGCGCGACTCCAGGAAGGATGAAGAGCAGTATAGTAGCATCCTTCTTTGCATAACATTGTGGACTGCTTTTTGCAAATTTGTAGTTTCAGTCAGCCAAAATCGAAATAACGATCTACATATCCTATTTAGAAGGTTGTGTTTTTGTTTTATCCTCTATTTGGATGATATATCAACTCTGCATCAATATATGTTACTTTTAAAATGGATAAAAGGGGAAAAGATGATAATTATATGCTTTATACCATATAGAAGATACCATTTACCTAGTGTAATTCAACTGTTAGATTTAAGGATTAGATAAAAGGTTGACAAATGTTATAAACTACAAATAAATTGTTTTACCTCAAAGAAATTAATATAAAAAAGGCCTTCTGGAACCATAGGAGCCCTAAGAAAACCATTTTACTAACATGACTCACTATCATATCCTCAATGGCAACTAATCAGTGCAACGTGACTTTTGATGGATACTCATCAACACATCATTGGAACACATGATGGAATATTCTAAACAAACAACCTTTACCTGGAAAATTATATAATTTTAAAAATTAGTACACATAATAGTTTTGAACAAACATCACATATGGGAAAGAATGCTTATAAGAATGTGACTTTGGTCCATGTTGAGAAAATGAAAAAAGCACAAACAGAAGAGCTACACAGTGCACCTACTCTAGCACCTTATGGTGGTAATGTCAAATGCTAAAAAGAGAAGTACTTATGGTCAAGTGCATAAAGGTTCCAGTCGTACAAGGAAAAGAATTGTAGTACTGGCTAAAGCAAAAGAAACTGTAGCTCACTCACAGAGAAACTCGCTAAAAGTGGATATATTCTGCAATGATTTATGTAATGTATTAAGTATATTTTGGTCGTCAAGAAACACAAAGAACTTTAAATAATATGGAAGCGCTCTAAGCAATGAATAGATGAGAACCGCTAGGAGACCATCTGGCCAAGTTTTTTGACCTACAAAGCGAGTGTAAAGCTTTGTATCTCAAGCAACTACAGACACATAATAGAAAACCCAATAGTTACCCAAAAACAGCAGTCCTCATTAAAGAAGATTCTACTCTAATTTCCCAAAACTGACCCTTTGAGGAAGCAACAAAGAAATTCATATTCAGCATCTTTCCATACAATATCAACTACAAGGAAACCATTGTTGACCCTAAGACATATGATGAGCTAGACCAGGTCCTGAGATTCTTTCCATTAATAGTTCCTGGACTAGTAGAATATCTTGCATATACTATGAAGCAATTTTAATGATAAAAAGCCTATGCTCACCCTTTATAACAACAACCTGGTGGAAGGCAGAGTGATGCCATATGTTAGACATTTATATATGACTAGCTGTAAGTTTGTTCCAGTGTCAAATACTTTAGTTATTGCTATATATTTTGAATCCAATTCTTAGCGGAATTAAGTCAACCAGAGTAATGTTTTTACACCTCATATTCGGATGACTAGTTCCCACTGAGATGAGGAGGCTATTTTAACCCATGGTGGAATAGGCGACAGAATCAGAAGTCTGCCTAACGCCAGCTTGAATTTAGTACAGCTCCTGAAGAAAAAAAACCCCTTCTATTGACCTGAAGGGGGCTCATGGGAATGAATAAATTACCAGACAATAATCTCCAAAGAACTTTGGTAATTGGAAGAACTAAAAATATCATCCACATGGCTGATTGATGGGATTATACTAAAAGATACCCATAATTATATAATCCCAACTGTTGATTTAACTTTTAAAACTAATCCCTTTTTCGTGAAAAGCTTTGCAAGAGCGCTAATTGACTAAATAGTCATTTAACAAAATCAAAAAATTCTATGACTATCCTATATTCCCTCAGATCTCACTATTAGTCTCAGAATAGTGTAAATACTAAGAGGCATCAATTTAATAAGGGCTCACTTTCTGATCCCTATTTTCTATATTTAAAATCTTCTATAAAATAATCTTTTGGTGGTTTACACTTCCCCTATTAAAGTTAAGCATCTGTCAAGAGATATATTCATCCTGCTAATGCTTCATTGTTGAATCTTTGTGCTTACGCACTAGCGAGCACCTAAAAGTGCCAGGATTTAACTTGTGGTACTCACTTCAGGGGCACCTGTACACTATGATCTTATGACTAAAACGGAGGATGTTAGGGTGAGTAACCTTTCTACCCTTCCCGCATAAAATAACCAAGGATAGCTACTTTAGAACAGCAAATAGCCAATTCTCTGTCTCACCTTAAAAACCTCAAATGACGCCCCTCCTTAGATACACATCTGGCTTCTCTTGCTGTACCTTTAAACACCCCTTTAGAGACAAATAAACCCCAGATGAAGGTATTATTGCTTCATTTGTATAAGTTTATGAATCTGTTATGGAAGGCACAACTGACCATCAGAAAATCAAGCACATTTTTTTCGTTCAAGAGTTGAAAGCCCAAGAGATTATGATTCCTCATATGGAATTCCTTAGTACCAGGGCAGAGGTAAGAAATCATTTATAAATTTTTAAATTTTATTTGAGATGGGCCAACCTGGGGATGATACTGCACCGATTAGGGAAGTGAAGAAAATCAAAAGGAGGATAAAACCCGGAAAACCTCTATGTGCAGCATATGATAGGCCAGGAACTCCATGGACCGCCTTTGCTATTCACTATCTCAGTTCAGGGCATTGGTGCGCAAAACCAACACAGTCAAAAAGAAAGAACTTATTAATGAATTGGGCTTAAGACAGAGTTTAAGCGGGAAAAACAGGGATTTTTGCACCTTAGAATGTATGAAGAAGAATTGGTTACTGATTTTTCTGAGAGGTTTTAAATATCGGCCAAGATGCTGTTGACCTCTAAATGTAAACTTTTGATGACGCAGTTGCTATCATCTGACTGTTTTGGCTTACGACCCTTCTTTAGTCAAGCATATTATCGCAGTGAAAAGTCACTTTTGGAATTTTTGTGACTTAATGGAGGCTTTTTTGATGGTGCGGCTCTTTTAAGTTGAAACCAATTAAATAGTTGTGTTGAAACCCCAAGTCTTAACTTTTGGTGATCTTTCCTCCATATCTTGGCAGGAGGAGTTCATAATGTTCTCCAAAGCCCCTCTCATTCCTGTTTACACCCTGGAACATGATCTTTAAGGTTTGACTTAAAACAAACATAACTATGCCACGTGAGTCTGAGTTTCCACAGTCATCTTACAAATTGTTCACGCCAAAGCTCATTGAAACTGAAATTCTATTTCCCATGGCTAAAACTATACCTGTGTTCCCTAAGGGCATCCATTGCAACATTAAAGGCCATCTTGACAAGGCGTGTTGAAAGAAGATAGCTGACAAACTTGATGTGCATGACTCAACTTCCCCCTATTGCTCATCTGACTTGCATAGAAAACCTATGATGACGAATCTGAATAAGTTTATGAGAACATTGAATATTGCTTTCTCGGAGCCCCAAGTGAATTAGGGATAACACGCCATTTAAACCCTGAAGGAGAAACCAAGGCCGTGATGCCCAAGTTGATTTATCTTAGCCAAGTTCTGGGATGCTCTGAGGTTATTGATACCGTTAGTGACGCCAACTTGTTCATTGCTTCATTAACCAACATATATAGCATATTTGTACTTTACAATTAATTAAAATTAGTATCCTGAGACTGCTAAAAAACTTGCTTCCAATTTTCATCTTAAAGATATTCTAGCTCTCCCCTCTAACCTTGGTGAAAATGTAACCCAGGTGGAGGTCGTTATAAATGAGGTATGTGTTATAGCCACTTTGGAAACTGGCTTCCTTAAATAATGTAATATGCTCAAAACTTACCAAGAAGATTAAGTTGGCTTCTTACTGACTACTCTAAGAGCATGCACTGTGGGTCTGAACAGATACGCGCTTTATGGCCTACTTCTTTTTACCTCTTAGATTGGTAAAACTATCCTGTCCGACCCTGCGGTGGCCTTAGATAACAATAATTATAATATGCTTATTAGTATTAGATTTATAATTAAGTATGACAGAGTTAACATGACACAGGGCTATCTCTTTCTGCTCAACTATGAGGTTCATTTGGTTTTTAACAATACAGAACCTAATAAGAAAGTTTATCTTGCTCAGTTGAGTACCCTTCAGCTGCAATAGCACTGCACTATACCACATCTTGGCGCAATAAAAAATAGTTACATGATTTGGTGGATGTGTCAGAAGTCATTTCTTTTTATGCCTCAGAGGAGACATAGATTAAGTCTGGTGAGCAACGGGTGATTGACACCAAGGTTATCTTACCAATCCTCCGCAACTGCCTATTCCAAATAACAAGTATTGATGGAGTTGGTCATCTAGAGCCCCAAGTATTGACTGAAATAATAGATACTTCTTAGCAGCGACCTATTAAAATACTTTTGTGGAGACTTCTCATAAGTACTTTTTCTTTTAAAAACATCAGAGTATAGAAAAGGTCTGCTAATTATCATTGAGGATAATTATAACGTTCACTGCATTAAATCTTATGTTAAATATGGACCTGACTACTGACAAACTATGTTATGTGCTCTGTCAGACGTTCATATCATAGAAGAACGAACTTCAGACGATCTTAAAGAAGTCTACTTCTTATTAGATACCTACAGTAATTTATTCTAGATCTGACACGGATTTTAGGTACATTAAGTATTTGAAGTCACAAAATTTGATGTTGGTGATGCCAGTCCTATTCTTCTAACCTTATCATAAGTCAAAGGTTGAAGATCAGTGGCTCATCAAGTCATTCACTTGTGTGCCTGCTCTTATCACTTTTTCTGGGCATCAACTTGCTCAACAAATTGAGGCAATGGACACTGCCGGCCTCATCAACAAAGAAGACCCATAATTTTACCTCCTTATGGCTCTTGTCACTGATGCTCCTAACCCAATGTTATCCACCATAGTCCGCCAGCTAAAGCGGGTTCTGGACAAAAGTTTCCACAAAGCTTACTCATCTTCTGATATGGCTTCCTAGGCTGTTAGCTGAGGTGCCATATTTGTAATTTTCTTTTTCTAAAAGTCCCTTTGTTTGGCCCATTTGCAAATAAAGATGCGAGGCAGCTCCCTCTTTTGGGTTGGGCACCACTTGTGCTAAAAAAGAGTGAAAAGCAGCAATGAGAACTGAGCTTTTGCAGTTATTAGACGCTTAGTTACTATTATCCTCCTAAAACTTTTGGCGTCCACACTCCTGCTTGTTAAAAAGAAAACGGAGGTCATCTGGTAGTTATGGACTACTAGAAGTTGAATACCTCAATAAGAAAGATATCTATCCTATCTCCTCAAATGATGCTCTTATATAACTCTCTGGCTCCAAATTCTTTTCCGCTATGGATTTGGCCAGAAGATACTGGAAAATGAACTTTTCCATAATATCAGAAGAAATGTGCTCTCATTTGCAGTGAAGGCCTATTCCAGCCATTAGCCTACCTTAAGGGTTGTGCAATGCTCCCATATCATTCCCACTAATGATGTATTATATCTTGTTGGATCATAAGTTTAGCAGTGTGATAGTCTATCTCAAAGATATGGTCTTAACAAAAACCTTTAATGAACGTCTTACTCATTTAAAGGAAGTTTAAAATTTGCGAGACCAAGATTAAGTTGAAGCCCTCAAAATGTACTATCTAAAAGATATTAGATTTCCCTAGCCAAGCTTTTATTTCCCATAATAATAACATTAGCTACTACAATTCAATTTGGACAGCAATTTTTTAATTACACAGGAGAGATGGGCGATTCCAACAAAACCCAACTAAATTGGACGAAAGCCATATCAAGCAATAGACAAAATAGTGTGCTTATGGGCAAGAAACGCCCTGAAGGGGTACCAGGAACCAATGCCGCCAAGAAACCACAAACTCAGGCACCGCCCAGGTTTATGGCATTTACCAAAAAACAAAACCAATAAATTGAAATTTAGTATGCAAAACCCCTATCAAAGGTGGAGCACGGGATCCAACTTTTTCTACAGGGTGAGTCCTCAACTCTGTGGGAGAAAGTGGGCGAGGCATAGGCCTCCCTTTTTCCCCATGCAGTGTATGTTACCATATATACCAACACCGCGGCTGGATCAATAAGCTTTGAGACATAAGAAGATGCAGACACCACTGCAAAATTCTGCATCAAAGTTGGCCTCCCCAAGGGCAAACAAATTGTGTACATTGCACGCACCAGATGGATCAAAGTAAACACTTTGTTCATCTCTTTCAACTCGCTCCCCACGACCCTCCCCCACAAGCAAATTGAGGAGGAGCTCCATGCTGGCCTCCAGAGCTATGGAGAAATTAAATAATTCGAACTTCAGCGATTCCACCTTATGCCAAACTTATGCACAGGAAAGGAAATTTCCATGATCAACCCAGTCCCCTATGTGGCTGAGGAACTCACAAAAATACCACACACATCATCGCTTCACCTCCCAGATGGGGGAGTGTCAAAGTCATTCTGCATTACACCGGAATGTGCATCTAATCTACAGCCACTGCACCGCATTGGGGCACAAGGAACATACATGCCCCATGAGGGAGGGCATCTTGGAACCAGACTTCTGCAGTAACACCATGGGCAAAAATGAAGAAACATTTGGCAAAATGGTTGACGCCAACCACGCCTTCCTCTGGGGAGATTATGGGCACTACAGCATCATTGACCCACTATCACCCAAACTATGTAAACAGGTACAGAAGGCCCAAAAGCGGGCAGTGGCCAAGGCTGCATCACTCGCAGCCTCCTCTATTGACCCTGGTCAAATTCAGGAGGGCATAGAGGATATCAACTGAACCAGCCAATAAGCACAAAATGCCCAAGCTGAGGAGGCCATGGAGGATGTTACCCAAGCTACACAGTCAGAGCAGTATGCCCAAACTGAAAATTTTCTCAACAGTTTAACTAAATCATCACGTGGTATCAATCAAGAGAACTTAGCAGAACAGTTCAGCTTCAATATTGGCGAAAATGTAGAGCAAATTTCTTCAAATTTAAAAGCCAAAACCAGAATCCAATCAGTACACCGCACCAAAACACCAAGAGCCATGAGCGTAAAAACATAATGCAAACCCTAAAACCTGCAAAACCCATGAGAAAGCGATACAAGGTAAGGCATTGGAGAGTGGCCCATAGCGGACTGGCCCAATGACACGGAGCAAGTTCAAGGCAATGAATGGTGGGTTAGGGCTGGATGTCCCTCCCAACTGCTCCTGTGGTGCCTTGGGCACCTTAGTGTCAATAGAGACACTAAACACTGTGTGAGCCAGGGCTCAAGAGTCCAAAGCCAAAAAGCTGGACTTCCTGCTAAAACCCCCTGTAGATATCTTGGCCATCGAAAAACCCATTGTCTACAGGGGGAAGAAGGATCCTGGTCATCCAGGTTCTCACCATTCCATTCAGTATGGACATCCCACTGTGGGGTGGTTGTCTAAAATAACAAAAAATTAAAAATCACCAACTCCTCCTCATATCTGCATGACTGCATCTTTGCAACAACAATTGTAAACTAAGAGGACACAAATTGATAGCATGCATTTAGCACCATGCACCACAGCCAAGAGGAACTGATTCCTTAAAACCATCCCAACACTCTCCCTTCCTCAAGTTAATATCCTGTTGGACGACTTTAACTGCTAGGATAGCCCCAACAGGGGCTGATGGCCTAACCCCAGGGGATACCCACTGGGGCACATCGAGTTCTGTCAATGAAGGCATCCCTTGGCCTACATGATACGGTCCCCTCAGGTCACCACTCCTTCCCTCATATGATCCGCCCTAACGTACGCGATGGTATGCTCATCTCAATGAGCTGCATCAACTAAATCCTTTCACTGAAAACCCACCACTCAAACATCTTAACTTTGTGACAAAAATCATTTTTTCTGACCACTGACTAGTTTTGGTGCAGCTCTCACCATACTGAACTCCCACACAAGTGTCGACTTGGAAGAAGTTACACCCTGAAAACATAACACTGCCCAAAATATCTGGCTGGGTCAAACATGAGGCCACAAACCCAGAAATATCTAACCCCATTCTTATCAGATCCCATCAAAACCTGGGCAAATTTTAAAAACCAAAATTAATAAACAAAACTCGCCATCTCACATCACGTAAGTACACCACTGACTCAGCCACAATCAGGCGCACCTTGGTGGAACTGGACCACCTTGAACTCAATACCCCAAAGTCTGGCTACAGCCCCAACTGGGGCGCAAATGGGCGGAAATATCCGCCCGCTTAAACCCCCTCTACTTTAAACACCAGCACAGTATCAAAGTATCAAGAAAAGGTAAGTTCATAAAGGAAGGCAAAACCTGCTTGACATATTTCTTCCGCCAATTCCACTCCCGCAGCAACCAGCCCACATGCACACAGGTCTGAAAATCTGATAGCACCATGGCTACTGAACCAGCGGAGGTCAAAGTGGAAGTACACCATTATTAAACTGAACTATGATGTGACATCCCAACTGACCCCCCAAAAATTAAAAATTTTATTCACACCACTGGGATATAAAGTGCACTGCCAGAATATAACCTCTGAAATTTTATAATGAAGCAGAAACTCTGGGACACAGTCTGTGGTGCACCCCATAGGAAATGACAAGGCCTGATGGGAAACCCTACAACTTTTACAAGAAATACTGCAAGCAAATTGCCCCCCCTCATCATCGCATCAATGAACCAGTGCCTGCTGGTGACACGCCTGCTTTGTGGCCAGGATTCCTACGTCATAACCCTGTTTATAAATGGTGAAAAACTGGACCTGTCCAACTGGAGCCCAATTGCACTCTCTAACACTGACATGAAACTGCTCACAAAAATTCTAGCAACCAGATTAGGCACAATAACCTCTAAAGTCCTGTCACCCAATCAGTCTGGGTTCATACCAGGGCGTTCAATCTGAACAAGCATAAACTCAGTTGCTAACATATACTAGTCCAAAGCAACTGGAGCCCTGTTTTTTAGACCAGGAAAAGGCATATGACCGCTTTAGTTGGCCGTACCTGAAGGAATGCCTGAGCGCCTTCAAACTCCCGCCCAGATTATTGAATGGGCAATGCTCCTCACAGAGTCCGCATCTATGGCTGTACGCGGACCTAGCTTCCTAACTAACAAGATCACACCACGCAGAGGGATCAAAAAAGGGGACCCCTTAAGTCCACTTCTGTATAACTTCAATTTTGATCCACTCCTTTGCGTCACTGATTCATGCCTCATGGGCATTACTGCACAAGGTCAGCCAACAATCAAGATACTAGCCTTTGCAGATGACTGCGTAGCAGGTATAGACAATAACAATAATGGCCGCCAGCTGGAATGTAAGATAGAGAAATATTTCATTGTGAGCAACGCATCGCTCAACAAAAGGAAAACGGAAATATTCCTCTTAGTCAAGTACACTAACAACTGGGCTACAACACTCAAACCTCACAGCCCCCCACAAAGAAACAACCCTTTCACTTTCCTTCGCATCACCTCCCACAACCAAACCAGTCCGCCACCTTGGGGTATGGCTTGAGACAGGGGAGTATGCCAACGAGACAATGGAGAACAATCTACTACAGCGGATGTCCAGCCGCGTTGCCTCCCTTAAAGGAAGATCCCCAGGACTAACGGGGTGGGTAACAGTTAACAACTCACTCATCCTCCTGATGATGTGGTTCCCCACACATGTGATCTCCTTCTCACTACATTCATATCCTCAGTCCACGCACTTATCTAGGGATGGCTGTGGCCTGGGTCCTGGCCATCTATAAGGGTGAAAACACTCTTTGGCCCACGCTCTAGCGGAGGCATGGGCCTAATAGACTTTGAGGTCCATGCCAACTGTATACTAGGCACCTAGATAAAGGAAGTCCTAGCCCCAGATCTTTTGCAACAACACTGGTCCAGAGCGGCGAGGGCCAACTTTTCACAGGCCTTCGAACTACCCAATCCACAAAACCCGTCCAGCCTACTCACATATTTGGAAATTCGCCCCAACGCAGTAGCCCTCAAAGAACTCCCCCACACTTCAAACGCCTCCTCCACACCATTCAGCGCATGGGGTGGACCATCACTCTCTCAGGTACTAGTCAGGGAAGAAAAAGGCCCAGAGCCCAATTTAGCTAAGGAACCCAGAAGACCTTCCCTAGAGGGACACACATGACGTGGCCCTTTTATTGCGAGAATCAACTATCTGTATGCTTTAGGCATCCTATAGACCTCACAACACAGAAGGAAATATGGAGTCTAGCACATCATCCGATCCTCCAACCAAGGGTAAGAGCTAACACCTGGCGTTGCCTCAGATGAATCTACAGAACATCAGATCGCTCCAACTCTCTTAATGCAGAGTGCACAGTGTGTGGAGGGGATGCCACCCTACACCATCACCTTAAAGCATGCCCTCCATCTAAAGCCATATGGCAGGAAGTTGCGCGCCTGCTAAAACCCAAGATAATAAAGGAAATATCAATCTCCAGGAGCCTCCTAGCACTCCAACTCGAATCCCCAATACCACCTACCCTCTGCTCCCTGATAGTTACCATAGCAATGTGGACAATTCACACCATAGCACTGGATGCTTTCAAGGGAACTGTACCAACCATCCGTGGGTAATCAGTAGATCCCACCTACACCTACTGAAACACTTCCAAGTCTGGCTATACGGATACATGAGGCTGAGGCAACAACCACTTGTTGAGTCATGTTTCCCATTCTGGTTTCTGCACACGGACCCCTTCCTCCACACCAGCTCCATCATAAGGGAAACCCCCTCTGAGTAGCGCACTCAACCCCCTATATACCTGGCGGTACCAGCTGGCAACAGGGGTAGCTCATCTACTCTGGGGTGCCTATTTTAGTTACTTATTCTCCCACTATCCCATATCGAAATTCAGTATTGCCCATCCCCTGGTCAGCTTACTCCAGTTAAATAAAATAGATTTCCATAGACAAGCTACACCTAAGAAGGTATTCAACCTTTACAATATAAGGTTGGTTCTACTTCTAAAATGCCTGAGCCTCAAAACCTGTGAGATATCCAGTTGAATTTGGGTTAATGGTGTATGACCATAAAAATTTCATTTTAATCTTTGCCTAGCTTAGAGAGCCTCACATTTGACTACTAGTCAAGACCACTCCTTTTTATAAGGGTGCTGTATATATGGGAGCTGGTAGAGATTTGATTGAGAACCAATTGCTAAAAATTTGGGATTTATTTCTCATTCTTGATAATAGCTTGATTCAGCTCCTTTGTTCAACTTCACTGGTTCCTTTTATGTGCGTTGATTAAATTGTTGATAATAGATAATAACAGGCTGTAGTAGTATGAAGACTACTACATTAGATAATATTCTGATTGACAAGATAGTTATTTAGGGCCAACGTCAGGCTGGTGCTTGTCCTAATCTAGATTTCATCTGGAATTTTAGGGACTTCTCTCCTATTTCATCTGATAGAACTCAACCTAGGATAAGGTACATAGGTTCTTCTTTCTTCTTGTCACGCAGAGTCCGCAGGAGGTCATCATTAATATAGACAAAGGATTTCCTTGTCCTTCCATTTCTAATTACAAGAGCAAACAGTTTAGATTATCAAACTCAATTTGTAATTGTTATTTAGATTAATATTTTCTATTATAATAGATAAGGGGAATCTATAGGGAACTTGGCGCATATCTCTTTGGTTGGCGCCCTAATTGAGAATGGAGGCCCTCACCAATGATTTAACCAACTAAGGGTCACACAAAATGATAATCCTAGTAATAAAATCAATTGGTTTCTCTCCCCTCATTAACTGGACCACTTCTGAGCTATAACAAATAATGAGCCTTACATCTATGCTCAACTCCCATTGAACCTTTGTTTGGTAACAACCTTCTTAGTTAATGGGACTATTACCCATAAACAGTAACTTTCAATCCCTAAAAGTTCAACTTGCAGTATGCTTTAACACAGGCGGCATTACTTGTCAGCAAACTATAAATTCCTTAGTATATAGGCAACTAAGCCCAAATGACTCCTACAGGCTAATTAATTTTATTTATTTGAGGAAAGCTGACCAGGGTCAGACATAACCAAAATAGAAAGAAAGTATTAACATGAAACCAGAGCAAGGTCAACTCCATCATAGAAAGTTTTGCCACTTCAGGATCAGGACTTGGTCTTCTCTGGTTATGTCATGTGTAAGGCTTTCTTGTTATTAGACCTACTAACCGCCAATAGCTTCCTTCAGCTGGCACCCCAATCGATGTGCAAAGGGCAGGAATATAACCTGCAAGCTTCAGTTTGGTAGTCATATGCCCTACCAACTCACCTTCCACCCCCCTACAAGCTAATCAAGTTATAAATAAAATTTGACTCAATAACCGCTTATTTATTGTTATAGCTCATCCCTGACAAAACACGCATCAATCTGGTGGATTGTTATCCCATGGTCAATAAAATTTCACTGAGAATATCTCTCCAGACAATGGTATTGCATATACAATTGATTACTCCAACATCCACTAGTGGTATGAATCTCCTAGTAGACAATCAGATTATTCATAATCAAAGAAGCTGGGTAGGGTTGGAAAAAATCCCAACACTCCTCATTTGACCAAATTATCCAGAAATGATGATTTTCTGGGGGTATATGCTGCTTCATCTCAGTCTGATTCCTCCAGCATGGTTTTAAATTTGAAGTGCTCTTGATCCATTTCAAATTTACGTATCAATGTGTCTCTTGTTAGTCCTTCTTATTTACATTAAACCATCTCATGTTCTCCTCGCTGCCACCTCCACAGAGCGCGGTTCCCATGGCCACATGTCATGACAGTTTAGTTTGGGTGTTCTTTCCAATAAAAAAGTTTGGAAAACATGTTTTCCCCAGGTCAATGTTATTAGACACCTTGTCATTTAAAGGATCTTCTCAAACAGCTTGTCCGATTCCTTGATCCCTGTATTACCCCAGGATCGACTTCATTTCTAAGGGACTATCACAGCAAATAAAATTTCAATCTATCCCAATTCTACTTATGTGTTTGCTTCTTTCAGAGCCTTGGGAATACTCGCAGCAGACTTAGTTTTAATCCCAGTTGGTCCTACTGATAACATAAGGTTCACCAGATGCTTTTTGATGTTGACAAATAAAAATCTGTATATAATATCTTTTGCATCTTTGTAGTTTTAATATTTTTTATGTTTTATATTTTATTATATTTATTTGTATTATTTCCTTATGTTAATTTTGCAATGGAACTTAACCTATAGTTAGGTTCAGAGGTCCATCTTTTCCTTTCATTTACTCTGGTTCAGCGGTTCATTTTTGATTTAACCAGTTATCATGTTCAGTGGTTTTTTTTAAATCTTAATTATCTTTCTCTGTTCAGTAGTCTCCTCCTGGGTCTGACCAACACCAGGACTTAACAATCTTTCTTAGTTTCAGTAAAACTTTAAAAACATTGTACTTATTCCTCTCCTAGCTCCAATACAAAAGATATTTTGTATGGACCCTGTTCACTACATTACCATCCGCAATGTTCTTAATTGTTTAGGCCTGAGTCGCCAGCTTGGCACTCACTTCAAATGGAACTAACCACAAAGCATCCAGATTTTATCTTCATCCAAAAACATGGTTGTTGCAATAAGCTAACCTATCGCCCAAATGGTACTCCTGTTCTCTGGTCAGTTTTTTTCATCCATTGTCTTCACTTTAAATCCTTTCTTCATGTGGAATTATACGCTTGCAATTGAAATTTTATCATAATACATACTAATCAGTTCAGGTTTTGATCAGTACTAATCCTCGCTACTGGCTCTATGGCAGAGTCCAAATTGGTGGTAGGGCTACCTTCATCTAAAAAGTAATTGAGCAGCGTTTTTTCCGTTGCTGTATGATGACTTATGTTGTAGGTGAAGGTAACTGATCTTTCTAAGTTCTTAAGTGCTAATTTTTCCCCACAACCAATTTATCTATCATTGAAACTAAAGTTTCATTAACTCTGTCAAAATTCTGATATGACTGGACTATAAGCCCTAAATAGCTATAGCAGATTGGCTAAAATACGCCGACCATGATTAACAGAGTACAAATATCAAGCGCCTTAGAATAAGGCGATATTGGGTCTGAAAGGATAATTATTGGATCACATCTGAATAAGACTATAAGGTGATGTCAAGCCATGACAAGTAATTAGGAAATCACCTCAAACAAATGCGATAGTGTAGTCAAGAGTAACATACCCTGCAGGGACCTTACAGTTTTAATGAACTAATGAGGATATGGTAGTAAGTAATAGTCTTAGCAAAAATATTGACATTGACTGAAGTCAATGATAAATAAGTGAGATGAGAAGACTGAAAGGAGAATTGTTGGTAGAAAAAAGAGCAGACATAGATTATCCGCTGTTAAATCTTAAGTTAAATAAAGAGAAACGATGAAGAAATTACTCATATTTTATAATAACTATTAAACGTGTTTTGAGAAAAGTCAATCTCCATATACGTCCAATTGCTCAGTGGGATTAACCCTGCGCAAACTCTTCCCGCGTATAGAAATTTTATCACCAATTATATAACAGTGGTGATCAATACAGGGGCCAATTGATAGCCATACTAATAAAGTTCTCTAGTTACCGGCCATGTCATTACAGGCCTGCACAGATGGGGAATCCTCACTGCACGCTGTGCCAGCTAAATATGTTGAAATCAAACTTGTCTTGAATGCGATGCCCAAGAAGCAGGATGAGCTCCTTCAGGAGTGGAATGATGTAATGAACCAGCTTGACAAGACATTAAGTCAAATGCTGATCCTTGGACAACAAAACAGGAAACTTGCTAATCGCTTAGATGATACTACTTAAACTGCATCACACAGAGTGAAAGTTGGATGATACCTCCCAGACCCTTTTTTAAGAAGTGGATGAGCGACAAGGGGATGTTAAAACAGAATTATAATATGGAGAATATGACACTGGGTATCCAGTTGAGGAGCTTTTCACTGAAACTGCAGGTATCATGAGCTGCTAAACCCAGGAGGGAGCTCTTGATATGATTATGTATTGGAGAGCCATTTTCCCAAGTGATGGCTGCACTGCCCACCAAAGAAGCCCATGACACCCCTGGAGCCATAAATAAGCCATGCGCCGCTAGGCCTACTGGTCCAGCTCCTCATTGAGATACTGTTTATGGGTCTCAACCCCTTCCTCAGTATGCTCCAAAGGTTCGCAGTTATGAGTGGGAGGAGGTTTGTATTGATAAGCTGCCTCCATTTGATTGTAATGTGAATAACCATGGCTTCTATAAACAATTTGAGTTTGTGGCGGAAGGAGCCTTAGATCAGCATAAAGCTAAATTGTTAATATCCGCCTTGGATGTTGGGAGCGCTGACCAAGTCACCTGCTTTCTTCCAAGCTGTTCCGTTACATACTAATAAGTAAGAAACTGTGCTGTGTTTGTTTGGAGGTACCTCAAAGATGTGCAGCGGAAGGCTGAGTTCTTAAACATTTGGTTCCAACATAATAACCCCTCACTAAATTTCTATTTAATTTATAGAGAAATACTAAAAGTTAATTGGGTGGGGACTTTATCTGAATCAGATGTGTGAATTACAATGACCTCCGCGTTGAAGCCATACTGCAAGCTTTACAATATCATGACTCTAATTCTGGAGGATGACGTGCCCTGCTCAAAATTGTTCAGTTTTGCGCCATCTATCTGCTACCTTTCCTCCACCTAATACAGAGCGGAAACATACCACCATTGTCACCAGACCTTATTATTCAGGGCAATTCTCCCGTCCCGTTCAGATTCTGCATAGTAACCTCCAGCCTTATTATAATTATGCGCCTCATCCACAGCTAAATTATACCCAGAAGTTTAAATTCCAATCTGGACCTACTTATGATAATTGTCAGAAGCCCAGCTTCTGATCTGTACCTGATTACGCCGACTGTCAGCAATCTACCTTTTGACATGGCCTTGGTACACCGATTACCAACAATCAAATTATTGCCTGGATCATCTTATGAGAACTGAGAATGTGGAGCCTACGGGGTAAATTATGTTTGCGGTTGCCCTGGCCACCTTGCCTGGAGTTGCCCTAGCCATTGGGTTCACTAAGTAAAACAGGATCAATACTACCAGGGAAAAGATGGAGTGGAGTAAATACGGGACTCTCTGCATCTGCTATTTAACCTTTAACATATCTCATCAGAACTTAGTGTAGTATATTCAGCGGAAGTCCCTCAATATGATGACGAGTCTTTATAACAGCAGCCAATTGGAGGAGTAAATGTACTAACACAGGCGCAAGCCAAGGCTGCGGTGAAAGAAGGACCTCTGGAGCAACTGAAGCGTTGCAACTGTAATATGTTTGACCAAGCTTCTTCAGATGAGATAAACCATCCTCAGATACATTTTCCCTGAAAGGAGTAAACTTTGCTCTTCCATTAGACGCTATTGTCAAAGAATACTCCAAAGTTAGTTAGGGGATTATGAGCTTCCTTGGGAAATAAGAGATCCCTTAAATTTCCACATATTAGGTAGTCGAAATTCATCTTATTCTTAATGTATAAACTATGACATTTTTGTAAAAAAAACAGAGTTTGCATTAAAAATCTATACTGGCGCCCCAATCAACAGAGTTTCCACTAAGTTGGTGGCGAAGATGACATTAAAATGGATATAGAACGTTAAATTGTGTATGGGACTGATGAAGCAGAAAGCACAGTCTCTGAGGGAGCGTACAGCACACTACCTTTGCAGTTTGGGTTGATTTTCATTGTAGCTATGGCGATAGTGCTACCAAGCAGTAATTTTGACCTGGTAATTGGAACTGCTTTTATGTGATACTTTATGTTTGTCATTGATACAACCAAGGAAACCTTTAAAATTTTTGGACAGCGGATCCCAATCTAATACCTTCAGCGGAGTGCTGAAGGATCCAATGCATCTGAGACATATCAACCTTGCTTATTGTGATGGGATGATTCTGGTTTGCTACCATCTACTAAAGAGCAAGACCCGGACCCTCCCCCAGCAAATATAAGATTATAAAAGGGCTGTCACTCAGAGCTGTGGGCATATATTTATCCGCTCCAGACACCAAGTATTAGTACACACTGTCTTAAAGGTGGAAGTGCTAGCCATGCTCTATGGGGAGGTCATTGGGTCCATTCAACAATTGCAGCTTGAGTCTCATGTGGATCCAGGCATTATTTTACCAGAAAATGAGGAAATCAAGGTTTTTTTGCAAATATACAAAATGAACCATTGCATATCCACCAGCATCAATTAGTGGTATATCTACACTTGACCCCAGTTGAGGAAGTCCTTCAGATGCATAAATTTGGCTCACCGGATGAATTTGGTCTACACATTGAGCCGCAGCCCAGCATAATGACAGTGGTACTGTGTGAGAATTTAATGGTGTGACTGGAAGAAGAAAAGGACCAAGTGATAGTTTATTTCAAAAATTAAAATATTTTTTGCTTTCACTAACCACATTTTAGGATGCGCTCATGAGGTAGTCCATTGATTAAACACTGGGGATCATCCCCCCACCAGGTCTCGCCCAATCCTCTAATCCAACGCAGCTGAGGAAGTATTAATTGGGGAAATTGAAAAGCTTCTGGAGCAAGATAGACATGGATGCTGAAGAGTAGTGGGCTTTGCCCGATCTAATTGTTAAAATAGGATGGTACCAACCAGGTAGTTATAGTCTACCATAAGCTCAACAGCATACCAAGAAGGTCTTTTACCCCTTGCCGTGGATTGACAATGCCCTGAATTGGTTGGGAAGAGCCTGGTATACCTTGGCAATGGATTTGATATTTGGCTACTGGCAAATAGAGTTGCCTGAACACAAAACATGAGAAATGCGCCCTTACCACGTCCAAGGGGTTTTCACAAATGACCTGTATGCATCAAGGGATGTGTAACGCCCCAGCTACATTCCAACAGCGATAGACACCATCCTTGGCGATTTAAAGATGCCATGCATTTGTATGTACCTCGATGAAATCCATGACTTCTCCCAGACATTTTCTGAGAAATTTACCTGGTTGTATGAGGTAATCCGCTAGCTTGCCACAACCAAAATTTAGATTAAATCAAACATATGCCACTTCTTCAAGGACCAACTGGAGTACCTTGGGTTTGTTTCAGATGCAAATAAGTTAAAACCTTAACTGGACAAGGTGGAGGATATCCAAAAATGACTCAGCCAAACAGTAAGCGCAACATACAGTATTTTTGGGGAAGTTGGACTAATACTGGCGCTTCATCCCTAAATTCAGCTGTATTGTGTGCCTGTTATTTAAGTTGTTTAAAAAGATGCCATGTTTGAATAAAAAATGCCGTCAACAATCCATTAGTACGCTTTATATGGCGGTATTCAATGCGCTGGTGCTAAGCTACTTTCTTTGTTAAGGAATTTATTTTACAAATTGGATGCTTCCCTTTCCGCCGAAGGGGCTGTTCTATCCCAACAAGATGACAGAGTGGAGGAGCATTTGGTTGCATATTGCAGTCATAACTTGAATAGCCACAAACGCAATTATACTGTGATCAAGCGGGAGTGCTTTACGGTTATATACATATAAGTAATTCTGGGTATATTTAAATGAGGTAAAATTTAAAGTCTCAATGGATTATGCGTTGTTACGCTGGCTACAGAATCTCAGGGAGCCTGAGGGGCGTCCACCCCAACGGGCTCTTGTCTGAAAGCTTATGACTTTAAATCCTCCAATTAACTGGAGAAAAAAACCAAAATAAAGATTGATTATCAAGATTATAAACCATTGATGTTATGGTAGATCTCAGCAATGTAATGTATGACAAAATGCTCTGCGGCAGATATGACAACTAACTGACACAATTTATAATGGCATTAAATTAGATGAAATATAACACTTTCCAGCGGAACTTTGAGTTGCAAAAATAAGTTGAAGTTCCTACAATAAACTTTCTGTGACCCTTGGAATGGCCAAGCATTATTATGAGTGCGCATAGAGCAGTCAGACATGGTGAAATGCGCAAGATATTGGAAATGTTGTGGACTTGGTATTATTAGGAGAGCATGAACTTTGGTTCTTGAAACTATTTTCTGCTGCCAACAGTGCCAAGTGGAGAAGCCATTCCACCATAAGACCTCATAATGGTTAGTGAAACCATATTTTTCTTGACATATGGTTTCCATTGATGTTGTTGACCTCCTGCCAACAGGAGCTATATTAATCCAAATACATTCTTGTGGCGATTAATCACTTGTATTGGTGGGTTTAGGCATAAGAAATACTGGAAATGGTGAGTTTACAGTGGACAGGGTTATAGTGGAATATATTATCCAGTGACATGGCTGCCCTCACATCATCCTTAACAACAATGGAAATAACTTTACTTCTCACATCCTTCCAAAGCCAAAAGAGTTGGTGGCCATTTGTGGGGTTTTGACAACCCCCAAATCACCCTGAGTCTAATGGGAAAGGTTGAGCGAGTTAATGGTACTTTAGTGAACATACTCTAAAAATTGGTAGCAGAAAAAAATAAAATTGGAGTTCCCTTATAACACCGCCAACTTTTCTTATAACTTTAGCTATCATTCTGCACAGAAAAATCTCATTCAGTTATTATATGAATAACACCCAGATCTTCCAGCATTGCTCTATGCCTGCATAGAAGATACAGGTGGAATATATCTCATCATTACTTGACTACCCTTGAACAAATTAGTCAAGTTTCAATACTAAGCATAAACATTAAGTTTGGCCAAAAAGATAAAGAATAAGGCTTCCAAACGAGAACAGCATAGTGGGATAGCCCAGTTCAAAGATAGAGAGCTGGTTCTATTCCATGACCAGCACAAGTTTGGTCAGAAGCACAGATTGCCCAGAATATGGATTGGTCTGTTTTTAATTTTTGAAAAATCAGGTATCAACTCCTATACTATCAAGGTCCCCTTGAGCGGTCAGATTATTAAACAAGTGCACTTAAAGTTCTTTTGGGAAATTAAGCAATAGGAACTTATTGTACAGTCAAGGGGGTAATGTTGCGGTTTTGATATGACTGGACAATAAGCCCTATATAGCTATGGCAGATTGGCTAAAATGCGCCGACCATAATTACTAGTGTACAAACCTTCAAGCGCCTTGGAATAAGGTGATATTGGGTCAGGAAGGATAATTATTGGACTTCCTAAAAATAAGGAAATAAGGCAATGTCAAGACATGAAAAATATTAGAAGATTGTTTTAAACTAAGGAGATAGTGAATTTATTTATTCAGGGAAGGTCAACCAGGGGACAAGCACTTCCAATATAGTGGGGATAAACTAATGAACGGCGAAAAATTAAAAGACACCCCAGAGGGTTTGAGGCCCCTCTTGTTGTCTCCAAGACCACCAAGTTAAGGACGTTAGGAGGGTTATGCTGTCTTATTCCTGGATGCAGCATTAGTGAAGAAAAGAATCAATCTTTAGGAACCATATGAGGAACCATGTTTTGATTGTCCTTCTGTTACGTGGGGTCATGTTTCCAAAAAAACATGCTTGGAAATGTTCCAATATATGGAAGTGGAAACGATTGATTCCTTCTTGGATTGTAGCGTTGCTCCTGTAAATGATTCCAGTACTATTGTATGGATCGTCCATAGAGCTATTGCTACTATTAACGCCCAGAGGGATGGGAGAATAGGTAACTCCTTGTTTAGAGCGAACATGCTCCTAGCTAGACTGAATGGCTGTCCACTTTCTTGGAGGAATAGGCGCATGACCTCTTTTCATAAAGCCGCTGATGTTGGACATTGTTCTAAACGGTGTGCTAGGCTTCCATACTGACCACATATTGTTCATGAGGAATGGGTAGCATTTGACCGTTCAGCTGCGCGGTATATTCTCCTCATGCATCTCCACACATGCGATCATATCATGGGTTGAAGTAGTGGGTGATGTTTGTATCCCCATACTCTTCTTTGGGTCTCCAAAATTTATGGTATATCCATATGGTCCAGGTAGTTAATCTGGGCTATGGTACTCGGATTTCTGCACATTTTGTTATCTGTGACTATTTGGCCATTAATTTCCTGTCTGTGAGTAAGCCTTGAGTCACCCTCGGCAACTGGTTTGACCACATATGTGGATCTTCCACTCTGCTCTTCTCATGGCTAGGAGTATTCATTTAAAATGTGCAGGAGTGCCATGTGGTCCTGCAGCTATAGGATGGGACGCCAGATATTTGATTAATGTGTTTGGGCGATCTGGGTTTCTTAATTGGAGTGCTCGTGTAAAGAGATATATTGCTGTTATGGACCAATGTATATCTGGAAGATATGGGCTAGTTACCTGAGCTATCCATGATCCTAGTATATGGGTCGCTTGCTCTACATAATTAGCAAGCCCCATACCTCCATTCCCTCTCAAGCCAAAATGGGTTTTGAGGTGTACAGGGTGGTTGTGGTTGGACCAAAGTCATCCTTGTAATAAGGTGTGAATTGTAATAAAGAAGGCCAGTGAGAAAGCAATTGCATGGGACGTAAACTATATGATTAATAAAATCATAGAGTTGGCTATCATGACCCTTCCTGTTAAACCTGTTTGATGTCCATGTAAGGAGGCAATGCGTTTTGCTACTTTATTTAGAAGTTGATTTTCCAACATGGAGTTGGCGTAACCTCCTGCTTCCAACCATACCCCCAAGTGACGGACAGGTCCAGCTGTCAGCTTGGTGGTGAAGGGAAGTTTAGAGTGGAGTTATTGCTGATTTTCGCCTCCTATGTCTGGTGAGGAGTCTTGATTTTGTATTAGTTTTTTGGCCCAGGGTAGATGGCGTCCAATGGGTCTGATATTTCCCCAGAAGTATGATTTCCGTTTTCTCAGTGTTAAGTGATGCGTTGCTTATGGCTGAATATTCTTTTATTACCTTCTTAAACCTGCAAGGATCCTTATTGTTAATTATTCCCACCACACAGTCATCAGCAAAGGACATCATTTTGATTGGAGGTTGGCCCTTGACATTGATTCCATTGAGAAGTGTATTTGTATTCCGGATTAGAGGATCCAAACTAAAATTGTAAAGTAGAGGGCTTAAAGGCTCTCCTTGTTTGAGTCCTCTCTGTGGGATGACTGGTTTAGTTAAGAAACCTGCTCCATTAACAGCCATGTTGGCTGACTCTATGAACAACATCACCCAGTTTATGAATCTATTTAAGTGTTTGAATTTTTGAAGGCAGGTCCTGAGATAGGTCCAGTTCACCCTGTCGTATGCTTTCTGTTGGTCCAAGAAGACAAGCGCTCCAGAGGTTTTGGACTGGAAGACATTTGCAACTGTGTGGATGTTGTCCCATATGGATCTTTTTGGAACAAATCCATATTGTGATGGGGATATCACGTCAGTTTCAATTTCTCCTAGTCATTTGGCCATGATTTTTGTGAATATATTTGTGTCTGTGATGGTTAGGGAGATTGGGCGCCAGTTGTATAAGTTAAGTCTGTCTCCTTTTTTGAACAAGGTGACAGTGTAAGCTTCTTTGCCTCCAGGTAGGAAGCATGTTTCCATAATACACTTGTTCATGGAAGTGAAAAGTTATTAGAAATGTTAGTAAAATATTTTATATAAAATTCATAGGGGAATCCCATCAAGTCCAGGATTTAACCTCTTGGTGCACTGCGTACTACTTACCATAATTCCTTGTGCAATATTAGGTTAATTAAATTGTTTTTTGAGCTGCGGTGTCAATATGTGCACTTGTAAGGAATTTTCGATTTTTTCTGGTTTGACTGGTTTGGATTTATATAAATTTGTATAAAACCTGTGCCCTTCAGTCACAACTTCTTTGGTTGTTTCCATTATGGATTTTTCCGGTCATCTGACCTTTTTGCAAGCTATCATACCTTTCTGGGCGTGGAATGGATGGAAAAAAGAGCTTGAGCAAGTTTCTCCATCTTTTATGATTTTTGCTCTGTATTTAACCCTAACTCGGGGTTGGTGTTCGTGTATCAGGGTGTTTAGATGAACAGAAAACTCCACCCAACTGCAACCCCATCCAGGGCTGTACCCTGTGCGTGGGACATTGTTTTCCAGGTGATTGATTTCTGTCAATGTGTGCTTAATAATGGCTGAAGCTGCCCTTTATCTTCTAGACGTGGTGTGTTTAACTTGTTGGGTTGTTGATTTTTTAAAAATTTTCCCAGGTGGTTAGTGGGTCTGAGCAGAAAGGTGTTTAGAAATCCTGGGTTGAGAATATTTCCTCCATCCAGGATTGAAATTCCAAGTCAGCTAAACTTTCTGGGCATATTGTGACCCACCTGGGTGCTTGGGTAGTTGTTTCCGCTGGTGTATATGATACCAAAACTAGCCAATGGTTGGAAAATTCAATATATTTAATTTTGAATTTTTGAATTTGGTGGTGGAAATTAATGGTGCGAGTCTTAGGTCTATCCATGACATCGAGATAAATGCAATGTTGTGTACATGTGGGCGTGTCAAGTTCTGTAGTAGTAGTGACCTCTTAGGTAGTGGATTATATAGTCCCAGGATGGCCTTTAACACTTAAAGTTCCACTTGCCCTTGTTATACCTTTGTTGTGTGTGGCCATCATTCATTATCTGGTTTAATCCAGAAGTTCATGTCACCCATGACAAAAGTGTTTTCTGGAAGATGGAGTTGTGATAGAGCTGTTAAAAACTCTCGTCAATCCAGTGCACGGTTTGGTGCATACACACTGGCTATTGTGTGCTCTTCAGTGTGCCATGAGAAGCTAACGGCTAGTACACAGCCATCCAGGAACGAATTTTTAGAAAAAATTTAAATTTTTGGTTTTCACTTCTATCACCCCACATTGCTATGACCAAAATGATATTGTTGGGATGAGCATGTTTTCCCATGCCTCCTCCTTTCCCTGTGAACAGTGAGTTTCCTGCACTGCTAGTATATCTACAGTTGGGTTTTGCCTGAGACTCAACTTCTAGGCCTGGGATGTTAAGGCCTTGAGTCCCGCTATGTTCAGCATCCCTATCTCTACTGTGATACCTGATGCGCCTCAGGAGCGGTTATCAGGGCCCTCCAGCCCTACTCCCTCACTCTCATTGCTCTCCATTGCACCTATGCTGTGGAGAGCATAACTGTGAGTAGGAGTTGGGGTGTATTCTGCCCCTTTTGTTACCGCTGCTTTTGCTCCTCTCCTGACTTTGTTGGTTTTCAATTTATCATTGCGGTGCACCTGAGTGCTCTTGTTGGCCACATTTTCCTCTTGCACGTTCCATAGTTGATTTTCACTCCCAATTAGGTTATGCTCTGCAATTTTGGGGGGTGTGGTGAACCTTGTTTTGCCACATTTGTTTCCAAATTGGATTTCACCAAATCCGTTCTGTTTGGATTGGTTGTTTGGGTTTCTGAAGGATGTGATTGGCTCATTGTTTCAGGTTCATTTATGTCTTCATGGATCTGTTCCGGTGAGATTGATGATTCTACTGATGCCTTTACCTTGGCTGCGGCCATCTTACGATCTTGTTTGGCCATTTTTCATTCTTTTTGGGGAGTTTGGGTCATTTATTTTATATTGCCCATGTTCTCCCCAGTTGAATGCTTGTGAGGTATCTGTGATTTTGGCATACTCTGAGTCGTCTTTGTCCATTTCTTCCTCACAGAATTCCATTTCTCTCTGGCCTTCTTTTATGGGGCAAGCATTAATCTTGTGCCCAAAGGTCTGGTAGTGGATGCATATGGGGGGTGCGCTCTCTACTGTTGTGTGGAATAGTTGGGATTTTTCCCATCAAAAGTAAAGGATGTGATGTGGGGGATTTTTGTGATATCCTTCACTACCTCCTGGTTCAGGGAAATAATTGCAATTGCCTTCCCAGTGCTGAGGGTTGTCATCAGCTGGAATCTTTGTATTTCAAATTGTCTAATTTTTCCATAGGCTTCCAAGCCTTATTGGAGATGTCATTTGACTACTGTGCATGTCAGTGTAGTAAGAAGGTAATCAAAAATCATAGAAATATTTTTGGATTCTGTCCAATGTGTGCGTTTGGTCAATACCAAATGCTGACCGTTGGTAAGGTTAAGTACCAATCTGACCTTCGCTACCTCATTTGGTTAATCCGCAGTTTTGAATCCAAGGTCTACCCAACCTTTGCAGATAGTATGGGTTGTTAAGTACACTGTGTGCGGAAAAAAGTTGGACTTCGCCAAACTTTCCCACATTGTCAGTGTTTCTATGCCCCGGAAAATTGTATCCCATGTTCCACCAATGACAGTGGTTGCAAGTGGGATAATTCCATATAAATGCATTATTTTACCAAAAAATTCACAAAACCCATGGGGTGCACAACCTTGAGTTTTTATTTTTGCTAATATTTTCGTTTGTTCCTGTGCGCTTGGTACCTTTTGGCGGTACAGGTCCAGGTCCGCTGCCCTTTACCACATTTGCCCAATTCTTTACTTTACTACTCATGCTCATCTCATCTGGTATTAATTATAAAATTGTACTGTTTGAATCAAACTATATTACTAAATGTGATAGTAATTGGAAAGAAAAGAAAACTAAGGAGATATTTAACTAAGAATAATATACCCTGCTGGGACCTTACTATTACAATGAACCAATGAGGATATGCCAGTAAAGAATAGTATAAGCAAAAGTATCGGTATTGACTGAATTTGCTGATAAATAAGTGAGATGAGAAGACTGAAAAGAGTTGTTGGTAGAAAAGAGAGAGCAGACCAGAGAGTATCTGCTGTAAATATTAAATTAAATAAAGAGGTCCTTTAAAACAATTATTTCATATTTCATTATATAATAAGTGTTTTCCAAGGACTAGCAATATCCAGATCACCCATCCAATTTCTCAGTGAGATTAACACTGTGCAAACTCTTCCCGCATATAATAAATTTATCACCAATTTTATAACAAACTTGGTCCAGTATTCTGTTTATTTCTGGCCTGTGTAACTAACTTAACTTCTCTGATCACTATTAAACTTGTTAAGGCTCAGAATTACATAAATGGTAAGTTTGGTTCCATTGTCACTCAAGATAATTTGAGGGCATCCATGAAGGTATACTACTTGATCCAAAGTAAATTTTTATGTGCTCACAGTATCTAATTTGCTCAAAGTTTTGTTTTTGCCCTTATAATTAGACTGTCTATTGTCACTATGATGTATTACACGCCATTTGTACAATACTCAAGGGTCCCAACATGTCTATGGACACATTATGCCACATAAAACCAAGGCGTACTAGCCTGTATCATGTTATGTTCTTGGGAGGCTTGTGGAGTTGCCATTCCTTGCAAAAGGGCATGTAGATAGCAACATCATAGTTGATCAATTCCCATTAGTAGTACTGACAAATATGTTCCATGGTTTTCTAAGGTCTCCAAGGCCAACAGCTTTGTGTGTAACTCGGATTTATTCTTTTTCTTTTGGATTTTAGGTTAAGATTAAGCTCGCTGGTGAATAAAGCCTAAACTCCAACAAACAGGAGTAAGACCGGTTTGAAAAAGTTAAAATAGCTAGTCACTAAAAACAAAAAAGTTATTAGATTTTATAGTTTATTTCAGTGCCACAGAGGTAAGAGTAAATTGACCCTCTCAATATCTGACCATTCAGTATTTAAACTATATCGAAAATCAAGGGTATCAATGATAAGTTTGGAAAAGCTTGATATGGTCCAAATAAGGAAATATACGAATTCAGCCTATCAAAAGCTCAGAAAACTTGCTTCACTTTGACTGAACGATGGATGGGGAGTTAAATTTTGTCAATACATACCCATGGGTTAACAATTTTCTAATTTTCTGCCAATGCCCTTTAGACAAAGTTATTGCACCTTAGGGACCCCCAAAATCTTATAAAAGGGGGCGGTACCCGTGTAGGTGCTTGAATGGACCTGGTTGTGGATGGGGGAGTACCATCCAATGGATGCACCAGGGTCCACCGCATGGTTGGAGTAATCCGACTGATTGATCTCATTTTAATTGCCCATGAAGTATTTAAAATTGTGTTACCCCTATTTTTATAGTTCTACTGAAAAGTGGCTCAAGCCTTTTGGATGATAAACTCATTTGTATCATTTAAATCACCCTCATAATCATTGAAAACTTAAAAATGTTTGACATTTCCACGTTTTGGCCCATTTTGACCTAAAACATCTTTTATTGGAGCCTTGAGGGCAGATGTCCAACATAACCGCCCTCAAATGTTGGAGGTGTGAATAGGGCCGTAAAAAGCAGCCATTTACTGATTTATGGTGATACTTGTAAACCAAGTTCTATTTAATACTCATCACCTCTCTTGTAGGTGACATTAAAGGTTTCTCTTAAGTAGATTTAAGCTTGCTACTTCTGGGTGTGATTTGGTTATGGTAATATAGGAATTATCAGACACTTTGAAGGAAGGTAGGTGAGCCTTGAAACTCATTGGCCACTTGTCCCTCTTGTGTAGCCTTTTTATCTATGCTTATCACAGCCTCAGATCGAAGCTGAATGATACTTTGAGCCAATCTTCTCATGGCTTTTTCAGGTTCCTCAACTTTAGAGGAGAAAACATCTTTAGCTAAAAGAGAAAGTACTCTGGTTCCCGCCCATACAGAACACATAATGGGTACATTTTAAGAATCTGGTGATAACTAATCTGGTAGCCATAAGAGCACTGGGTAGGAATCAAACCAGTGAAGTGGATCAGTGGAGTCCATTTTACTCAGGATGAAAACTAAGGTTCCATTGGCACTCTCCACAGATACATTAGTAGAGGGATTATATGGGGCCAAGTAGAGTTGTTGGGTCCCCATAGAAGTATCCAGGATCTTGACTACCCTAGAAATGAAGTTTTTACTATTAAGCACAGTAGTACTTTGGGACAACCATAACAAGTGAAAATATTTTGATGTAAGAATGTTGCGGTGGCCTTGGCCGTTTGGGCAGGAAGGGCCACGGCTTCAACCCACTTATTAAATTGGCTAAACCTTCTAGGATAAATTTATTTCAATTGGTAGTCTGTGGGAGGGGACTACTACATCTAGGCTGATAGTGTAGAATGGTTGTTGAGGGGTAGTAGGTCTATATTGGTATTTAGTATTGAAACTGGATTGCTTTTTACAAGTGAGGCAGGCATCATAAACTTTGACAATAGCTTCCGTGAGTCCTTCCCTATAGTACCGCTCCCCAATCCACTCATAGGTTTTCTTTACTCCTCCATGGCCTAGGGTAGAGTGAGCCTCCATAATAACAGGTACACGTTCCAAAGGCCGTAGATAATGCAACCATTTTGTCCCTATGCTTATACAACTTCTCATTCTCCACTTTGTTGTTGCGGGAGTGCCAGGCTAAAATCTTTTGGACAGGCTCATCCTCATCCTCCCAGTCATTGGGGGTCATTAAGAGATCATGTAATCTCTCCATGCAATATTCCAATTGCAGAATGCACAGACGAGTTAACCCATCGACATTCATGTGACAGGTTTCAGCACGGAGTTTAATCCTCATGTCATAATGCTGGAGCTTTAAATCCCATCGTGATAACCGCTTAGTAGGATCCTTCATATTCTGTAACCATTTCAGTGAAACGTGGTCAGTAACCACTGTGAAAGTAGTGCCATATAAGAAAGGACGGTAATGTTTTATAGCTAACAAAACAGCAAGGCACTCCTTCTCTGGGACGCTGTAGTTGCGTTCCACCTTTGATAGCATCTTAATGAATTAGGATACAGGATTATCCACACCGTTTTTATCCACTTGGGCTAAGATGGCCCCAACACCATATCCTGAGGCATCAGTAAACAATTAAAAGGTTTACTATAATATGGGTGCCGTAAGATAGGACGTTGTTGTAACAGTTTCTTCAGCATTTCAAAAACAGCTGCTTGTTCTGTACCCCAATAAAAATGAGTGTTTTTTGACAATAGTCGATTGAGAGGCTCACTGAGCTGAGAGAATTTGGGAATGAACGGATGATAATACCCCATAATACCCAATAATACCTGAATGCCCCAAAGGTTTGAAGGGGCAGGCATTTTAGAGATAGCTTTGAACTTATCTTGTAAAGGCTGAATCCCTTCTTAAGAGATAGTGTGTCCAGAAAATCTAGCTTCTTTTGGAAGAAGGAGAATTTTGACGGTTTCAACTTGAAATTTAGAAGCCTGCAGGCGTTTAAAGACTTCTTTTAAATGAGCAAGATGATAAGTGAACGTTATTGAAAAGATAGTGATGTCTTCAAGATAGAAGATCACGTAGATAAGCTTGAGGTCCAGCAGAATGTGATACATTGCACTTTGGAAGGATGCTGGCGCATTGCACAGCCCTTCAGGTAAGCGGGTAAGCTGAAATAAGCCTTCAATGCAATTGAGATCACATTTCTCCTAACCTGGGGAGAAAGATCTAATTTGCCAATATCTGCTGGCCAAGTCCATGGCTGAGAACTATTTGAGCCAGAGAGTTGTGCAAGGGCATCATTTATGCGGGGGGATAATATTACTGTCTTTTTAGTAAGAGTATTTAGTTTATGGTAGTCCATCACTACCCAATGACCTCTTCTTCTTTTTAATTAGCAAGAGAGGAGAAATCCAAGGGCTTTGGGATGGTACTAATACCCGGCGTCAAATAACTACTAGAGTTTAGTCTCATTTTCTGATCTTCAACCTTGGACTTATGGTATTATTTAGATCGAATAGATTAGGCATCACCAACATCTATGGAGTAGCTCCACCCCCTTTATATGCCCATAATCTGTTTTGGTATATGAAAATATCATTATATGTATCCAATAGAGAATGAACTTGCTTAAGCTCATCTGGGGTTAGGTCATCTGAGATGTGAAGATAGGCAGAGTGTATACCATCTGGTCAATGGGTAAACCCATATCAAATATCGACTAATAAAATGGACACTATCAATCTGATTGATGGGAATTGGTAGACCTTTCCTTATTTCATGATGTGCTTTAACAATGATTGGTTTATTTGTAAGGTTCCCCAATAGGATATTAATGGGTCATTGATAGGTGGGTCTAGTATACCCGGCAATACCTGGGGTTCTAAAATGCTTACTCTATCAATGCTTGTCATGTGCAGCAGACAGGCTCAGGGGATCTGTAGATGTATCTGTAGCGACCACACGTTGTTCACCAGCCTTGATTACTGTTTACTCTGAAGAATAAAAGGGAATGGCCTCTGAAGCGTCCATCGATCTGAGAAATTTTTTGTGTTGAATCCCAAGATTGTGTATTATTTATATAAAGTAGAGGAAGGGTATTCAACTAAGCAGGAGCATTCTTTTATATGGGGTTGAATTGGTGAAGAGTAGAGGAACTTTATAACAAAGTAGGTAGAGGTAACCCTGTTTCATGTTGATTATACCATCATACTCAACCATAAAATGTGAACCAATAAGCATATTGTAAGCGTTATTATCCAAGGGCACAGAGGAGCTGTCAATATGAGATTTTGAATCTGAATAAGTAAGGAGTAGTATGCTTTAATAGCTCGGTGTTGGGACTCACTGTTCCAAACTCCTGATTACATTAAAGATTGGGAGTTAGCTTAATATTCTTGATCAGCTTGGAAGAGAGAACGTTCACAGGAGATCCAATATTTAAGATAGCCCTAACCCAGTCTTTTTGAATAAAGACTTCTACCTTATTTATGGTCCTTCCAAAGTTAGGGTGGAGAGCTAATACTTCCATAAGACGAAGAGTAGAGTAAAGATTTTTAGATTCCTTGGGCTAGTTATCTTTAATTGACTGTAGGGTGTGAACATTATGAATGGGTCGGATCAGCGAAACAATAACCTGGTCAGCATAGCAAGAGGTATCCATAACCTCAGGGCATCCCAGCACTTGATTAAGGTAGGTTTCTTGAGGGATCAGGGATTTATCCACTCCTTCAGGGTTCATCCAATCTGGTATGCCTGCTTCAACAGGGCTCTTAGAGCATAGTAGCCAACGTCTTCATAACCCCCTTCAGACTCGTCATCCAAAGGGTTGTCCACATACATTGGTTGAATGCTAGAAGTGCAGTCAGAGGTGGAGTCCATAACTTTAGTAGCTAGGGCCCATCCACAGCAATGATCATTGGAGGAGCAGGTGGCTTAGCTTGAGCAGCCTTCTCGTTAAACCCTGGTTGTTGGACCAACTGTCACCAAATGGAGAGGTTTGGGTCTTCTCATAGCTACAAGTTTTGTATTAGATTTGGATAAAGATAGCATTTGTAGAGGTGAATGCTTTAACGCCGGCAGCTTTTTGTTGAACAGTAGCTGTAAGACTTGGGAAACAGGTGGTTTAGCTTTAGAGACCTGTTCCTTAAACCCATTGTTGGTGGGGGTTGATGGCATCTGAGAAAGGGTTTTAGGCTTAGGAGCAGGCTTTTGAATCATTTAGAGAGGTTTGTTAGATGGCACAAGCTGATCATGGTGGCAAGATGAGGGCCGGGAGCGTTGCCCTATTGATGATGATGCACTCTGATGTACTGGCTTGAGAATCTCAGGTTTGTTGGGCGAAGGAAGATCAGGTGTGAGCTGCACCATCAGTGCTGAGGTCAGAGTAGTAATCCGTATAGGGGTCAACACAACCTCCTCCGTTGAAGATTCGTTGAGAATTCCTCAATTTCAAAACCTGGGAGCTCATCACAGCTTCGTTGGTTTTTGCAAGGGTATACAAATCAGCAACATATAACAAGGCCTCTTTTATGTCACGGACATTCTTAAAAGTTTGCTTTATGGTGATAATATGCCGAGCTAAAGAAGGTCAAGAAGCTAACCTATATAACATTGCTGAGATGGCATTATCCAGATTTTGCATGTTAGATGCTAACACTCTCTGAGCAGAAAGATAGATTCTCTCAGCAAAGGCAGTGATCCGTTCACCTTCATACATACTAAAGAGCATAAGAGCCTGTTTTTCCCTAGTTAAAATATATTTGGATCCAGATTTCCGCTATAAAAGCTTCTTTAACCTCGTCCCAGGTGTGTAGTATACATATAAGGGACCATCAGATCTTGGGCCAAGCAACTTAAATGAGGAAGGATGATCTTGACGTTCTGGTGGTCTGTCACACCGTTTCATGGCTGCTCCACAATCGTATAAGAACGAAGAAATACTACCCTCGCTAAGAGTGAACTTATCCTACAAGGGACATTTGAATGTCCTCTATTTGAGCTTTTTAAGTCTTGAAAAAGCGCTCGTTTGTTGTTGTTCAAGGTCAACTAGTTGGGCTTAACAGAAGAGGGAGGTTTTAAGGGTTGTTCACCACAACACCCTCCATTTTTAATAATTTTCTGTGGTGTAATAACCTTGTAGTGAGCACCACTTTATTGGATTTTAGGGTAGTTTATGCTCCTTGGTGCGTAAAGCCTAAACTACAACAAACAGGGGTTAAGACCACTTAAAATAGTTAAAATACTAGGCACTGAAAACAAAAAAGTTATAAGTTTATATAGTTGATTTCAGTGACGTGGGGGTAAGAGAAAAGCCAATACTCTTGATATCTGACCTGCCAGTACTAAAACTGTATTGAAGGTTGAAGGGAATTCAATGGAAAAGTTTGGAATGGCTTGATACAGTACAAATAAGGAAATATGTGAATTCACCCTATTGAAGCTCAGAAAACTGGATTCATTTTGACTGAACAACGGATTGGGAGCTAATTCTTGGCAATATGTACCGGTGGGGTACCAATTTTATAAATTAAAGCTAATCCCCTTTAGAGAATTATATTGCACCCTGGGGACCCCCATCAAGCTTAAAAAAGGGGTTGTCCCCAAGTAGGTGCTTGAATGGACCTGGCAGTGACTGGGGGAGTACCTTCCAATGGACGCCCCAGGGTCCATCGCATGGTTGGAGTAATCTGAGTGCTTGATCTCATATTAATTGCTCATAAAGAATTCGAAATTGTGTTACCCCAATTTTCATGGTTCCAACGAGAATTGGCCAGGGCCATTTGGCCAATAAAATCATTTTTAACATTTAAATCACCCTTATAATCATAAAAGACTGGTAAATTTCTGACATTTCCCCATTTTGGCCCACTTTGACATAAAACATTCTTTTCTTGGAGCTGTGAGGGCAAATGTCCGACAGTTCTGATTGCTTTGGGAATAAAGTTTTTAATCCATCAATTAATTTGAATTTTATGTTCATTTTTCATTTAGTGTTATCCATTATTTCTCTTAACGAACCTTGAATTTCTTGATATTTGTCTCCAACATTGCCTTCAATCATCCTTTAGAATAACCCATCCACTTAATGATAGACAACATAGATGGTAGGCAACATTGATAATCCGTCATCATTTTAGATGCGCTTCTATGGCACAGCGTAATATCTCAAAAATTGTAGGCTCTCAATTTTAAAGCCCATCAGACCAGTCAGCCCTCTGGTTTTTTCAAGTTATGGAGACAGCGTAAAGATGAGTGGTACATCATCTTTTTAAGTTTGTTTCATGGATGTACACTTTGAATTCCTTGCATGCATATATCACCATGAGGCATTATTGCTGCATAATGGTAAAATTTCTCTTTGATGGCGTTAGTTTAACTCACATAGGCCACTGGATGTTCTTACCCGTCTTTCTCTACTTGACTTAAAACAGCTAATTGCCTTAAACAATGCATCGATTTAGATGATATATTCTCAATCAAAACTTGGATACTTTAAGACGTGACTGGTCATTATATATGGCATAATTAATTAAATGACTCTTGGGCTTCTTCGTCCCATATGAATCCTTTTTTAGTTCTTTTAATAAGTGGTTTAAAGGCTCCGCTTTTTTATTAAATCCTTTATGAAATGGCAATATTAGACCATCCCAAAAGAATACTTGGATATCCTGACCACACTTCAGGATCAACATCTGTTCAATTTCAATGATATTATGCTGCTGGGGTTGCAGCCCACTGTAGTTGATAAAACAAGACCCAAGTAATCAAGATCCTTCTTGAAGAATGACAATTCTTTAGCTTAATTTTCAATTTTGTTGTCTCCATGCGCTTGAACACTCCTAAGTGCACCAAATGGTCTGTTGAAGGTCCTTCTGAATACATGTATATTGTCCAGATATAATAAAAAGTAGGATAGCTTTAATTCTCTGAGGATGAGTCCATTGCTCTCTGGTGTGTGGCTTGTGTACACAATCCCTGAGGCATTTGGGTAGGCTGGTAAAGTCCTTGTGAAGTAATGATTGCACACTTTTATTCTCCTTGGGAGAATCACATTTCCAAAATTCAAAGATTAAGTCAAATCATTGAAATCTATTTGGCGTTCACTAGATGATTGAGTAAATCATCATTCCTCTGCAGTGGATAAGTTTCCTTCTATGTAATTTTGTTCAATTGGCAATAATAAATTGATACTAAAATTGATTAATCCTTCTATTTCACTAACTAAATGGACTCTACCATGGACTCAACAATGGAATGAGGAGCCCATGCTCAACTAGATTTCTGATTTCTTCGCTGACTACAGTTAAGCAGCTTTAAACCTTCAAACAGTTCATTCTTATTGGCAAATAATCCCCAGTTCATCCTTGTGGATAACGTTTTTGTGCATCCTAAGTCGTGTTCTTCTTGGGCAAATATCTCCCAATACTTCTCAAATATAAAGATTACTTTTCTTGCTTCTATTTCAATAAATCAGTCAGCTGCTCTCAGAATACTAAGACGTTGACACTTTCAGAAGTTTCCGTCAGCAATCCCATTTTGGCTAACATTTTTTAAACAGGAAATTTGCTGATTTTGGCCATTGGGATTAGATGTAGAAACGTGAAAACTTGATTTTTGCTATCTTCATTATTTTCCTTCCCAGATTAGCCAGTAGCATGTTAAAAATCTTTTTGCCCAGCATAATTATACTTGGCGTTACTCATGGCTCAATATTTGATTTCCTTTATGAGCTAAGGGCTTATCCATATTGTTGCTCTAAGAATTTTTGTTAACCCTATGTTAACGATTATTTGCGTCCCAGGAAATACAGTAAAATCGTTTTTAATTCTTAAAAGGTATTCTACGTTTTTTTAAGATCTCCTTTAGCATCTCTTTCCATTTTCGCCCAACAAACTTGTACTGGATTTGAAGAATGTCATTACTGTAAGTCAAGTTTACAAAATTGTTCATTTAGTCAGCATCCGTTCTCCTTCCAGATTATATACTAAGAGCAGGGTTTTACCGAGAATGATCAGGAAATTCTCCTCAAGATTAAACCTCACTCTCTATTTTTTAAGGACTCTTCCCGATGAGTATATTACAATTCTGTATTATCAACATGATGGTGGGAGCTGATACCACTAGAAAATTGAACCAGAGTGGCAGCGCACTGTTAGCTCCACAGTATATTGTCATATCTGGTACAGCAATTCTGTTTTTCTTCCAGTGTTCTAGATCCAGTGAAATATTCATTTGTCTCAAAAATTTGGTTAAAATGATGTTAATGGGCGCTCCACTGTCAATGTTTTCTTCACTGTCACTTAATTAACTATGATATCTCATGTAACACTCAGAATATTGTAATATAGTATTTAAAGATTGAATGGCGACATTATTTGCCAAATTGAGAGAACAAATTTGTTGTGCAGATAGATCCAAAAAGAATTCCTTGATATCACTAATTGGAATGGTAAATTTGCCTCATTTGACTCATCTTTTTGAGGAACTCTTCTGAGATCTCTGTGGATCTAGTCTTTTTTGATACCTGATGAGTGTATGGTCAAGCCACCTCCTTCATGATTATGGGGTCAATTCCCTTTGTTTTGGCTCGAGTAATGATGTTCACATTATGTTAAGAACATGAAATAACGGCCAATTGTTTCATCATTTGAAAAGAGAGATTGTAAATGTCTATATCATCATTCATAGTATTAGGAGGAACATGTATATCTTGATGCCAGATTGTTTCTCCTTTAGATTGCTGTATATTTTTCCTGACTCCTGATTGATTTCATTCTCCTTCACCTGGACTAAGGTGACCTGCCCCTTAGGCTTCTTATCCAAAATTGGGCAGCTACATTTCCAGGTTCACCACACTGGTGGTAGCAGATCTTCATATTGTCTGCTCATTTCTGTACTTTATGCTTGTTCTCTGACATGATTTAATTTAGTTGCTCCTTATTCATCTCAAAATTTTACAGTATTCTGGGCTTATGTATGGATTACTTAGAATGTTCAGTTTAAGCTTCAAAAGTGGCTCCCAACATCTTCAAAAGCTCCAAAATTGAGATGTGGACATTATTGTTACTAACGCTGAACCCATCGTTTAGTGAAAAAGCATGATAGGGCCATTTTGCTTCTTGCATCATGTTTCAGGCGTCAAAAACTGTTAGAACTTCTCACTAGACAGACCTTTAACTCCTTTAGAATTGGTCTGTAAAAGTTATTAGAGTATTGACTTTTCGTAATTTAATCCCCAAAAATTCCTGCTTGTGATTAGACATCAGCTTAAGGACTCCAAATTTTATTATAACAGCTTCCTTGGCCTCCTGATAAGACCATTTGTCATACTTTAGATGGGGTTTTCACCATATTCTAAGAAATCAGTGTTCAATAAATTTATGATGTTCACTGCCTTTGTCAGTCAATAAAACCAAACATATTCATCTCAAATTATAGGAAAGATGACCAGGCATTATCCTGATGGGAAGTGGGTAATTTTAATGTTCTTTAAAATTCATCCATGTCTCCACTAGCAGGTAAATTCTTTCTTAACGAATCTATTGACTATCAGAGTAATGTTAGGTTTCATCATCAAAATTGCTCCAAATGACCCAGGCATATTTCTGAGTAGGTGATTTTTCCTGACTAGAGTTTCGGGCATTTCTTTGTCATCTTATTCAGCCTTTATTAGTGCGCAATTGCATGTATGGTCCTTTAGTTCTTCTATGCATTTCAATTGTCACACTATATATTCATTAAGCCGGCATATACCTTCTCAGTCTGCTTCTCGCTCAATCTTCTGAAACAATACTTCACTGATTAGTTCACTCTTTTAGCTTCAAGGAGTTGACTTTTTCACAGAGGCCATTGTTAATCTTTCCACTTGACTGAACTCTTCCTCAGCCTTTGTCACCCATTCTTGAAATGCAGTGACCGGCTTGTGACACTGAGTTAAAATGTTCTTTTCGATGGTCTCTAGTTTTTTCTAAAGCTTACGTGGTTTATTATTTTTTAAGACACATTTGATACAATCTTCTTATTCAGTTCAGATAAACTCAACTACCCCCTGTAGTGAGCATCAATTGTAAAATTTGATAGGTGGTAGTGACTTTATTGAGCACCAATTGTTAATCTTCAGGGTTCATTTCCTCTTTCTAGAAAATAGCTCGCTTCAGCTCCATTGTTTAAATGTATGGGTTCTTATATGTGCGTTGTTTGACTTTTAACAGGTTATAATGGGCAGTAGTATTATGAAGACTACTACATTAGTTAAGCTTCTGATAGACAAAATATTTATTTAGGCCAACACAGGCTGTTGCTTGTCCTAATCTTGACTTCATCTGGTATTGTGTGATTTATTCCTTATTTATCTGGTAGGACTTAATTTAGGATAGTGTTTAGAGGTTCTTCTTCTTTATAGTCACACAGAGTCTATGTAAGTAAACATTTATATATAGACAAAAGATATTCTGTCCTTCCAATTTTATTACAAGAGCAATAGCCTTCTTTATATAAATCTATTAATAATTTGTTTATTTTAAATACATATATATTTAGAAAAGAAAGGGAATTTATAGTGAATTCATTGCATAACTCTTTGGCTGTGCCCCTAATTGGGAATGGCAGCTATTGCCAATGAATCAATCCTCCAGTTCACGCAAAACAATGATTTTCTTTATTAAATTAATTGGGTTCTTACCCTAACCAACTGCAACCTCTTCTTTGTTATGACAAAGATTGTGTGCTTCACCATCTTCACTCAACTCCTATAAAATTACGCTTATATGGTAAAGAGCTGCATAGGTAATGAGACTTTTACCCATAAAACAGCAGATTGCAATACAGAAAAGGTTAATTCATAGATTTCTGTATCACAGGCAGCATTACTCACCAGTAACACATAAACCCCTTAATCAATTGGCAACTAACCTGATTACTTCCTACAATGGAATTAAGTTTTTTGACTTTATTTTATATAACTGAGGTAAGCTGACCAGGGGACGGACATTACCAAACTAAAACTAAAATCATAATAGAAATAACGATTCAAACAAAACGCCCAAAATGGACGGATTAAATGAATCATACCTAAAAAATATCCAACCAGGTGGGCAGCGAATACTGCTATCCCTCAATGGTGGATGAGGAGGGGGGATTGGAAAGCTTGTCTTCAGCCGCATCCATCTCATTCCAGAGTAGGGTGCGTGTTAAGGCAGATAGTAAGGGTGTGGGGGCATCGGCGGCATGGGGTTTGATATCCTTGATGACTGGAACTTCCAAATAGTTGCCAGCCATCATTATACCAAAGATGTATCTGCCCAAAGCGTCTTCAGCTTTGAGGTGGGCGTCTGGGAATTTAACAAATGTGGCAATAATGGTTTGGGTTATTTTTGCTTTCAGATTCCATGCTACTGTTACCACGTTCTGGATGGCTTCAGTGTCATTTTTGTGTAAAGTTTTCATGTTTATCTTACTTTGTGCAGTAAGATTTATGAGGATGATGGGAGGTGGAATTTCTCCTGCGAGCGCAGCCACAGATTTGGTGGCAGCTTTGCAAAGTGGATGGCAATCTGGTGTGGCGGCTGCTTCTACTGCAAGCTGGTGGTCGCTGTAGAATGGTTTGGCGTTAGGTTTTGGGACATATTTCTGAGGTGGGAATTTTTCATCCCATTCTGCATTACAGAGCCGCTCAAATTGCAGCGTCAGTTCTTCAATGATGTTACCTGATTTGTCGATTTTATCCAATAATTACCATAAATTTTGGTTGAATTGGATTGGGGAATCAGCGTATGGTTGAGGTTTGTTCAATTAGTTTGCAGATGCATGGGATTAAAGTGGGATCCATTCCAATGTTTGGTTAGATGAATTATTTGTGGCATTGGGGCAAGGTGGGTGCTGATTGGTAGCTGTAGTTGCAGCTGCAGCATCAGGCATTGGAGGAGGGGAAGGTAGGATTGTACCCCATGTCAGTTGGTGTGGGGTGGGCGGCAGATTGGTAGGCGTTGGGCAAACTTTTGGCATTGGCAGAAGTTTCTGAGTATGGGCATTTACGTTTTGAGTGGTCTAACTCAAAACAGGATGGAAAAATTGTCAGTCCGCCCTCAATGCGGGCCCATAACGGATGATTGGGGGCAGATGAGATGATGGCATGAGGGGAAATTGCTAAAGGAATTTTTGTAAATTCAGGGCTGGATGTGGCATACACTCAAGGCGCAGTGAGGCGTGTGGCCCCATTTGGGACCAAAATTATAGGATGGGGTTAGAGCCATAGGCTACTAAACCTTTCATCAGCTCCTGGTGGAGAACTTTGGGGGGAGGTGGGTGGGAAAACCAGCGAACTGGACCACCAAAGTGGTGTCCATTGGGATCCAAGTCTGAATTGTTAGGAGGGATTATTGTTAAAAATTAATGGCACCGTTGCCACAGTGGCTGCATCAGCTTCACAGGGGAAGCTGAGATCAAAGTACCCCTTATAGGGGCGGAATTCTATAAAACAGGGTGGTGTCATCACCACTTGAGCCATTTTGATAATGGCTTGGTCGTCATAGGGGAATAATTTCCCATATTTGACCCTAAGTCTGAAATGCATGTTGCTCCAGGGCGCACCAGGGGGCAGTGGGGCACCGCTTGGGTTTGGGTGAGATGGACATTGAGATCCTTGGGAGGAATGGTTCATCCCAAGGATTTGGAATGACTGAGCGAGCCAGTCCAAGCGCGTTTTCCTGTTGAACAGAAAATGGAGGGGGAGTTTCGCCGCTGCCCCACGCTGGGACAGTTGGTGGGGGATCTGATGACATTGGAGTAAGACTTCGGTGTGCAATTAAGTGTTTGCTTTTAATTTACTGAAATTACTTTTCTTGGAAAGTTATGCTGAGCAGAGAGAGAGCAAGATTTTTGACTTTATAGTTTTAATATTTCTTATATCTTTATAATTTTTATAAATTTATTCATGAGTATGTGACTTAAGATGATGCACTTAAGGGATGGGGTAAGCGATTATATTAAGACTATAATTGTAAAGAAATAAACAAAATTAGACTTTTGGTGTCATTCACACAGCCTCAGACGTCGCGCCTTGCTGGTGGTCACTGTTTGAGGAAATTCGATTCTTTGGGGAAATTAGGTTTCCATGGACATTTTTGGTACATTGCAGATATCTAAAACATGTGGGAAAGGTTCCACGACGCTACTCATGCATGTTGTCTCAGTGGAATGTCATCCTTGAACAACCAGTATCTAAAATTTTTTTTTAAACTTAAGCGAAAACTATTTATGGCCTTAGTTGGGTCAGACCCTTGAGGTCTTGTAGTAGCAGCGACCAGGTTAAAATGAACCGTCCATAAGCTAAATAGATATTTTGTTGCAGTCTCAGTCTCATTTACTTGACCCTAACTGGTAAAGCCAAATATCAATGAATTAGTTGAAACTTGCGGTGTATTGTAGCTCTGTTAAGCTCACTGCTTCCTCCCATATCTTTTTCGCTATCTTACAAGTAACGTACCTGTGGTTCAAAGAACACTCTTCATTGAATACTGTGAATAGCCTGTGCGCTACATTTGAGTGTTTCCTCATGCAAAATAGGCGCTTTGCGCCTTCAGTGTAGAGTTGTAATCTTGGGGTGAAGAAGAGGCTTGCTTAATATTTCTCTCGGTGGTAATGTGAGCTTGATTGAATGTGTTATTCCCCAGAAATTTATTGTTGTGTATTGTCTGGATGATTGAGTCTGTGTGATATGCATAGCTTGGTGGCTCTTCATGCCAATTGAAATTAGTTCTTTTTTGTTTTCATCCTAAGCGTAATTTTTAGGTTCTACTTTCCATCATCAGCATGAATTTAAGATTTAATAATATTTTAGCATCTAAATGGCCTTGGCCATCTCGTCCCATGGCCCTCATAACCCTGGACTTGAACCAAGGTAGTTGTAAAGGGTGGTTGAAATTCTGGATTGCTGAGGCCCAGTTTTTTGGATATCTAAGTTCTTACTGCAGATGCCATGGAAACGAAATCTTTCTCTGTGAAGTAACAGCTTTGACTCACTTCATGAAGATGTTCAAGGCTTTGCATTCAGGATCAATTAGCCCCATCTCGATTTCAGAAGCTGCCCCTTAGTATGGTGATTTTGGCTGGTGAGAAAGCGTGCGCTTGGAGCCAGGTTTTTGTATTGTTTTGAGCTGCTTAAAAATTCTGAAAGCAATAGCATTTTCAAGGTAAATAATTTCTTAAAGAACATAGCGTTGGCAAGATGGTATTTTCTAGCCAGGGATGTCTTCCTGAACTTCCCCTTGCTACTATCCTTGTAAATCCTGAATTAGCTTCTCTTCCACGACGTTTTTGTTGTTTTCTTGCGCTTGTGATGGGAATCTTAAGGTGTCTGGTGGATTATTTTGGGTAAGGTATCTTGAAGGGAGTTAGAATAAAGATGGACATCTTGCACTCCTTCAATTTGTGTCTGCTTTGTAACTTTCCTCTTTGTCAACATATTTTTAAAACCTGAGCGCTTAATATTTTGTAAATCTAAAGTTTTTAATTTATTAACTTTAAGTCTAACTTAGTAGCCTTTTTTATATAGGCTGATTATACCCTTAACTTCATGGAATCCGCCTAGGAAGAGACTCCTAACTCTCAGTCATCCACATAAACCAAAACTAATAAATTTAAACCTTTGTATATATTACCAGGTAAATAATCCTCCATCACCCTTGAAGAGTTTTAATGGTTAGATTGTACAGGATAGAGCTGAGTGGGTCCCCTTGATGAAGGCTATATATTGGTTTAACTGGAGGTGAAATAAAAGCTGAACCAAGAACAGAAAAGATTGAGGACAAATGATGGTTTGTTACCCATGCGATAAAGGGTTTAGAAAGTACCTTGTTTGTGATTTATTGAAACCAAGTAGTCCCAATCTATAGCTTCATATGCTTTGCTTGGTAAAAAAACGTAGCCTCTGGAGCCTCCTCCTTGTGTATTTGTTACTTTGTGACTGTTGTCCCAGATGCTCTTTCGTGGGATAAACTCATGTTATTGTGGATTAATGCTCCTTGCATTTTTCTGAAAGAAGTTTAACCATAAACTTTTTTCATTAGCTTTATGTCCTCGTTTGTTAGGGATATTGGGCGCCAAATATTTAGATCAGAACGGTCTACTTTTTTGTGGAGCACTATGTTGTAAGCATCCTCGCCTCCTGGGATCACTCTACCCTCTTTCAAACTTGAGCTTAAGAGAGAGCATGGGCTTCTTAATTGATTCAAAGTGTACTTTATAGTACTCATAGGGGATACCATATGGTCCTGTTAACTTGTTGTTGGGGTCTCCGCAGAACCTGTGTGAGCTCTTCCTCAGTTATAGTGTCAATAAGTATAAGGAGAGTGCCTGGAACTCCCCATTCCCAGCAAGGTGTTTCAAGATGCACAGTCACACCGCCAGGGAACTAGTCGTTATTAAAATGGTAAACAGAGCACCGTAAATGATGCCAGGGCCAAAGTAACCTAGTGCAAGGGTGAATAACGCGGTATAGAGTAGTTGATGACAAGCAAGCAGTAACACTAGGGTGGACCCCATGGGGGCCATAGCCAAGCAAGGATCTGTGCTGGTGTTTAGTGCCTCAATATAGAGGGGACCAAGAGGACTAACTGTTCTTTTGATCTTTTAGATAAAATTTAAAAAAAGAAAACGACCAAATTTGTTGAAGACCTCCATAAGGATGTCCGCGCACTAGTTCACCCAAGTATATATAAATTAGAAAAATGTAAATGACCAAGGAAATTTAATTATGGAAGTCAACCATCAAGGAAGCTTGGTCTCAAGGAATCATACTTAACCAATATGGGGAATCATCAATCAGTGGAAATGTTGCTAAGCCCAGGTTCACCAACAAGTTCACTCTTCCATCGCACAGGGTACTATAGCTATAGATTGACTGAACTCAAGTTATCAATTAAAGCAAGGTTGAACCAAGTTGGAAATTTTGAAAATTAAATGGGGTTTAAAAACCCGTTTTTGGGCAACCAGATTGAAACGTCATAAAATAGAAAGTAGCTGGTGCGTTTTAGTGCCTGGGCTGTAATGACAGTAAATGTACTATGCTTATTCCCAGTACCAACCTGGGCATATTTGGCCAGTACCCAGCGTTAGTCAGGATGTGCTTAAGGTCAGGGAGGCCTGATAACTCCACAAGTTTGGCCTCATGATGTGCAGCTTTGTCCTTGCTGTTGGTTACCACAATTATTTCATCCTCAAGCTATAAAAATAATGTTTTCTAAGTGCTAAGCGTGGTTGGGAATAACATTAATAAGGTAGTCTCTTAAATATCCTCTGCTAAGTCCGCCTTAAACAGCTCTGAGTAGTAATAATGGGAGATGGATGCTACTGAATATGGATTAATAGTAGTTTGGCCGTCGTGTGTTTGGAGCACCGTGAGGATAGAGATTTTTACCTTGCCTTTTAAACCTGGTAGAAGAATTTGAATGGCCAATCCCCCTGAGCGGCATATTTGGCCCCTTCCTGGAGTGACTCCATGTGCATTTGAAGTTGTTTATGTTTCTTGATGGCCATTGTCTGTTTCACCAAATATCTTTAGCCCACTGTGATGAGTAGCCACTGCGCAGTGAATATCTTTACAGATGTTCTAAATTTCTTTGAGCTTTAGCAAGTTCCGCTATTTCTTTCCTTGTACAACGGGAGACTTCATGGGCTGAAGCAGATTTTTCCAATTTTAGCTTTTACTGATGCCACAAGGTATCTGAGTCAGGTGCACTTGGATAGTTCTCTGCATATATTTTCGTCTGATCTTCTACTTGGACTAGATTCACGGTATTTATAAGCATCCTTATTGGCGATGATGCTTGGTATGTTCTTTCTTTGATTGGATGCTAATTTTCACCATTCTATGGTCTAATGGTTATAGGTCAATTGTTGCAAATTCTTCAGCTTGTGATTCCAATGACGCTGGTATGAGTATCTAATCCAGTTGAGTAGCACTGATCTATTAATTTTCATACAATGTTGCCACTTCAGATTTGGAAAATATCATTCTGATGATGGTTTGTCATCCAAAAGACCTTTTGTTACCATTGATTGTTGTAATTGGCTCTATCATATTGGCAAGTTCGTGAAATTTGGCCATCTGTCACAAGTTTCATCCAGACAGAAATTGAAGTCCCCTTAGGTAAATTGTTTCTTTTTAAGGGTTCAAGTCTATTAGGCTGATTTAAAACTCTTCTCTCCTACCCGCCTAAACAGGGGCATATACTGATGACCCATGATATGATTGGTTATCCCAAATTAGGTCCAAAACTTGAAACCTTCCTTTCAAATGAGAGTAGTAGTTGTTAATTTGAAGTTAGCTGATGCTTTGACTAAAAATTGACAAAAGCTAGTTAAGAGTGTTCACAAAGGAAAAAAGAGCATGGAACACTCTTTCTATTTTCCAATAGTGCACCTGCACTCCTAAAAGGCAATCACGTCCAAAAGTGGGTTTATTATGAGCCCTAATAAGTTATCCTGGGACTTAGTGGTTTATATTCATGTTATTTTTTAGTACTAGATGGTCCCATATATTCATGTTATGTTCAAAGTCCCAATTGTTGCCAATCCCAGCAAGCCTGCTATGACTGCATAGGGCCTGAATGGCCCTGTACATCTAAGGTAGCTTTCTTGTATCTGGACGTAATCATAGGACCTTTTAATTATTCTGGGCTGGCGGTATATTTGATTGCCATTTAGGTGGCCCAGAGTTCCGATTTAAATTATCCATAAAGTGAACACTACTATCAACCATACCATTGAGGGTTGAAAGACTGTTGGCTTGTGAGACAAATTTGTTGACTGGTACTTGAATGGGTTGAGCCCAATGTGCTCATGTAAGAAGTGTTCATTATCCACTTTTGATTGATACGCACACTGCTTAATTTCTGCGACTGTTGGGCAGCCTTGGGGCGGTAGATTAATAAGTGCTTATGTTGTTGTTCATTATTATGCTCGGACGCACCCTTTTAAGCTGCCGCTTCATTCTCCTCCTTTTGCTTCTACTTGGCCTTTTCGCCGCCTTTCTGTCAATTTTTGCTTCTTATGCTGTTCATGGAGACTGGTTGGAGCACCTTGTAATTAACCTGTGATCCTCAAAAGCGGGCTGTTAATGCGTTTCCTATATCTGTTCCCACAGGCTTTCTTAACTCTCAAGAATCTTTCTTCCATCACCTGTAGCCTGACATGTATTACTTTAATCCCTACCTTGTTGCAGCTTGTGCATATAAGCGAGCAATTTTCTGGGCGGACTAAGAAAGGGCTAGTTTGGTTCCAATTTAAGTATAAAATGTACTCCTTGTGCGGGATTATATTAGGTCGCTCTCTGAGTCCATGCCTGGGCAAATCATTGCTACAGCCTTATCTGTATCCAGGTGGCGCAGGAGAAAAAATTTCGTTTCAAAGCAAACTTATTCCCCAAATGCGCTCAAGCCACTTGTAAGTGCTACCTCCAGGTCATCCCATTTTCAGTGGCTAAAAAACCTTATAGTACCACAAAAAATTTTCGTCATCCTGGAAGTGGGTGCTTAGGGGGTGTGGCATAGTCAGGATGGGCGTCCCGCTATTGCCCCTTAAAACGTGGGTTCCAATCCCATCATGGTAGAAATTGCATTTCTGTGCCAAGAGTATATCAATACATGTGGATTTGTGCACAATGCCTCAGTCTGACAAAGCAAATTAGTGAAGTTAGATCATGTAATCCCAGCATATCAGAACAGCGCGGGAAGGTTTTACCCCCAGTACATGGATTTTGTCCTCCACTCCTATATTTTCTCTCCCTACTCCCTTGTCAGATATTTACCCTCACAGATGAAAAATAAGAATGTTTTAGGGCAAATAAAGCTGAAAAGGGGAAATGTTAGCCTTATGCGATTTACCAATGTTATTAAGAGCAATTCTAATAATAATGAAAATGATGCTATTAAGATATCAGCCAAAAGACCCAGGCCAATTCTTAGTGGAACCCCATTAATCAGGGTAACACCATTTTGAATCTGCACGTGCACTAAATGTAAAATTGAATGGTCAGACTACTCTGACCACATGAAGAACTTTTTGCGAGCAGAGGAAGGTACTCCTTCAACCATAAAAAGTCCTTCAAAGCACCTATGCAGGGAACCCCCTTTTTATAGGCTTGGTGGGGGTCACCCAAGATGAAAGAAATTTATCAAATGGGGATTGGCTGAAGTACATAAAATAGTTACCTCATGAGTATGTATTGGCCAATCATAATTCCCCTTCCATCATTCTGCTAACATGAAGTGAGTGTCCAGAGTTTCAATAATCCTTTCCTTCATATTTCCTAATTTGGACTAGGTTAAGCTATTCCAAACATATCCTCAAACTCCCCTCAACCCTCAAAATACTTTAAATACTGAATGGTTTTTGAGGGAGGTCATTTTCCCTTTTATCGCGCTCTTAATAAAAATCAAAAACTCACTTTTATTAAGCCTTATAATAAATTTAAATTTATTTAAAATTTTTTGTGGAAAACAGTATGCGTGAAGCACAGGTGAGCAAGAATTGTCTGGTTTCCTACTAAATGGTGCTCACTACAGAGGATCCCTTTATAACCAGAAAAGTTGCTTTTGAGAAGCAACTTGCCTGCGCTAAATCACGTCTTGAAGAGCTGGAGCAGCGCACTTAAAAATCCCTCTAAAAAGACTAATACACTATTGGAGAAGGGAGTATCGCTTCCTTTTTATATATATATGAATCTATTATGCATGACGCCACTGAGAAGCAGAAAATTCCACACATCCTTCCCTGCTTGAGCAAGCTTAGCGCAAGAGATGATAGTTCTATACCTGGACCCCTTGTACACTTGGGCAGAGGTGAAGGAGGCTTTTTTGGCTGAATTCGGATCAAAGCAGAGCCTATACAGGGAAAGACAGGCCTTTATACGCCTTAGTATATATGAAGGTGAATCACCCATTGCTTTTGCTGAAAGGTTTTACCTCGCAGCTCAAAGGTTATTCACATCTAACATGCTTGACCCTTGAAGATGCTATTGCCGCCCAGTTATCTGGGTTAGCGTCTCAGCCCTCTCTAGCTAGACATATCATCTCAGTGAAACGCTATTTTAAAAACATCTGTGACATCAAAGAGGCTTTTCTAGATGTGGATGAATTTTATTTATGTGCCTCAACAAATGAAGCTGAGGTGATCCCTTCAGCCCTAACCATTGAGGAGTATCCACCTGTTGAACAGTTGGGGGTGAGCCCACCTGTGCCTATCTTCCATGAAAAACCTGTCTCCTCATAAAACTTAAAAATGATATCACTCTTTCTTATGATTAAGAGCCCTGTAAGGTTTCTTATACCATACTCTTGCACAGGCGCACCAAAGCCTCTGTGCCTTCTCTTCAAGCCAAGCTGTTAAATGAGGATCCTAAGGCTACTAAATTTTCTGTAGCCACCTCTTCTACCTCCATCGCGGCCTTGCCCGTTGTTGAGAATACCCTTGGGGAGGAATCTGAGGTGTTATGATGACGTTGGTCACTACATATTTGGAGCTCCTGCAGAAATGGATGTGCCTGATCATTTGAGTGCTGGAGGAGTAAACGAGACCACCATACCTGAGGAAACATATCTCAGCCTAATACTAGGGTTTTAAAAAGTTATTGACAATGCTAGTGATGGTGACAAATTCTTAACCGGCTTGATAAGATTTATAAAGCATGTTCATCTTATCAAAACCATCATGGATAAATACCCTGAGACCGTTAAAAAGCTAACCTCCACCTTCCGGCTCAAGGAGGTCTTAGCTTTATCACCTAAATTTGGAGAAGGCTCACTAAGGATGAAGTGGTCATTCAAAAGGTCCGAATACTAGCCATCTTGGACACTGGCTCAGCAGTTACCGTGATCTCCACTAAGCTTATCAAGAAGATAAAGCTAGCGCCTGACTTGGAGTACACGCAAGAAATTGGTACTGCTGACCTCAATAATACTCATGCTATTGGGGCATACTCTTCCCTTCCCATTCGAATTGGGAAGCCTATTTTATCAGCACCTGCTGTGGCTTTGGAAAACAATGCATATAAAATACTGATCGGCACCCAATTTATGATTTAATAGAGGTTATAATCAACACTAAGCAAGGTTTCCTTTCGTTGCTAAACTATGAAGTCCCATTAATATTTTATAATAATGAACCCAGCAAGCATGAATACTCTTTCCTAATTGAATACCCCTTTTCAGCTATAACCTTGCTTTATTCCACTTATGAGCACAATACAAAGAAATTTCCCGATTCAGTGGATGCTGGGGATGGTATCCCTTTCTATGCTGCCAATGAGCTCTTGATTAAGCCTGGTGAACAAAGAGTGGTTGACATTAAGATTACACTCCACATCCCACACCATTGCTTGTTAAAGCTTGTAAGTATTGAGGGCGTTAATCCCTTGAGCCACTTGTATTTCCTGGGATACTAGACCCCGCCTACCAGAGGCTTATTACCATCCTACTGGGAAATCTAAACGGAAAGGACTTGATCATATGGAAACATCAGGAGATTGGCAGAGGCTTCCTACTCCCATTAGAGGACATCAAACATCTACAATCTGTTGGCTCTATGGCGGATTTGGGCTTACCCATGGACAACATGGTGTGTGCTTTACCCAATGTTCATATTTCAAATAAGCTGACCTCAGAGGAGTTGGAAAAAGTTCATACCTTGTTGGACGAATATAGTTGTTATATTCTCAAAATCAGATACTGACTATGGCCACATAAAGGGCTGGTGCCACTCCAATGACATGTGTGATGCTATTCTATTAGGTTCAAAACTTATTGCAAGTCATAAGTGGAGGAACAACAAATGAGGACTGAGCTCCAGCAGTTATTCGATGCGGGGTTACTCATTCCTTCAAAAAGACCTTGATTTTCACCCCTCTTAGTAATTAAAAAGAAAAACAAAGGTCATTAGATAGTCATGGATTACTATAGGTTAAATAGCCTCACTGAGAAAGATAGCTATCCTATCCCTCACATTTATGACGCCCTGGCCCAACTCCCTAGCTCTAACGTCTTCTCCGCTATGGACTTGGCCAATGGCTAATAACAAATGGACCGCTCTCCTCAAGATCAGTAGAAATGCGCTTTTACTTTTAGTGAAGGTCTTTTCCAAACCCACACGATTATTCCAAGGGTTGTGCAATGCACTTGCCTTTTTCCAGCGTGCGATGGATCATATCTTGATGGACCTCAAGTCAACTTATGTCATCGTCTATCTTGATGATATCACGTTGTTCTCAAAGACCTTTAATGAACATCTTGATCATTTAAAGAAGGTGTTTTAACGGTTATGTAAGTCTAATATTAAGGTTAAGCCATTCAAGTGTAGCTTCTTCCAAAGGAAATTGGATTTCCTTGGCCATTCCATTTCCCAAGAAGAAATTAAACCCATGCAGGACAAGGTTGAAGCCATCTCAAAAATGCCGCCCCCTAAAAATCTATGGGATATTCAGGTATTTCTAGGGGTAATCGAGTATTACCATCAGTTCATCCCTAAGTTTGTCCAACTCAGCGAGCCCCTTGTCCAGTTATTAACCAAAAATACCCTTTTCTATTGGGGTGCTGAACAAAAGGACGCTTTTTAGATGATGAAGCAACTGCTACAACAACGTCCTATCCTATGGCACCAAAATAATAAACCGTTTATCTTGTTTACTGATGCATCAGACTACGCTGTTGGGGCCACCTTAGCCCAATTGGATGAAAATGGTGTTGATCATTAGGTATCTTACTTCGGTAAAATTGATTTCAAAAGCAGAACGCAACTACAGCGTAACAGAAAAGAAGTGCCTTCCATTTTGTTAGCTGTGAAACATTACCAATCAATCCTATATGAGACCACCTTCACTGTGGCTACCAACCAAGCTTCATTGAAATGGTTACAGAATTGAAGGATCCTACTGGCCAGCTTGCTCACTGGTCTCTCAAGCTCCAGAATTTTGATATGAAGATTGAACACCGTGCTGGGACTCGTCACATGAATTTTGATAGGTTGGTTTGACTGCCAGTCCTTCATTTGAATAACAGTGAGGCGGAGAGGTTACATGACCTCTTAATGTCCCCAGATGAATGGGAGGATGAAAATTAGCCTTTCATAAAATGTAAGCCCAGAACACCCATAACACCAGAGTGGAGAACAGGTGTTGTGTAAGCAGATGAGGACAAAATGGCTACCTTACCCTCAGCCTTGGAACATGTACCTGCTATCCTAGAAGATCATTTGACTTTAGGTCATGGAGGGGCAACGAAAATATGAATGGATTAAATATCGTTTTTATTGGAATGGTACAATAGAATCTATTATTGACGCCTTGGAAGCCTGCGTTACATGTAAGAAACTACAGTTTCAAGACTAGATACCAGTATCAACCAACTGCCCCTCAACAACCGTCCACACTATTAGTCTGGATGTAGTAGGTCCCCTTCCTCAGTTTACTAGTGGAAATAGATTTATCATAGTAGCTATCTGACCACTTCACTAAGTGCGTGGAAGCCGTGGCTCTTCCTGCTCAAATGGCCAAGGCCACCGCCACTTTCTACAGCAACACATTTTCTCTTAACATGGGTGCCCCCAAGTCTTACTCTGCGATAATGGCCAGAACTTCACCTCCAGAGTAGTCAAAATCCTGGCCACATTTATTGGAGCCCAACAACTTTTTCAGCTCCATATAACCCCTCCACCAATGGGACTGTGGAAAGAGCAAATGTAACCTTAGTTTCCATTCTTCGAAAAATGGCCTCCTCTGGTCCTCTTCACTGGGATCAATATCTACCCAGTGCTCTTATGGCTTACAAGATTAGCTATCACCAGATTCTAAAAATGTCTACTGTCTGTGTCTTGTATGGGTGGAAACTAGGCATACCCGCCCTTTTAGATAAAGATGTATTGTTTTCTAGAGTTGAGGAACCTGAGAAAGTCATGAGAAGATTGGTTTAGCGCATAATCCAACTCCAATTTAAAGCTATGGCCAATTTATCAAAAACAGTGCTAAAGAAGAGCTGTCTGCCAGATGAGCTCTGAACCCCTCTTTTTAATTCCAAAAATCTGACATGGTTTTGTACTACCATACCCACATTACTCATAGAAGCGGTAAGCTTGGATCAATTTGAAAGTGCCCCTTCACCATCACTTACAAGAGAGGAAACGAGTATTCCATCAAATCCTAGCTACCAGTATTACCATTAATCGCGTACATGGCCATTTCCTACAGCCCTACTCTCCCCCAACATTCTTGAGGGGGCATGTCGGACATTTGCACTCAGCTGAAATATAAGAATGTTTTAGGTCGAATTCAGCTGTAAAGGGGAAATTTCAGCCATTTGTGATTCTCTTATGTTACTAAGAGCAATCATAATAATGATGAAAATGATGCTATCAAAGATATCGGCCAAAAGACTCTGAACAATTCTCAGTGGAACCCCATTAATTGGGGAAACACCATTTTTGAAACCTGCATGGGCATTAAACGTAAAATTAAATGGTCAGATTACTTCAATTACACAATGGACTTTAGTTTGATCAGCAGAAGGTATCCTCAACCTTAACCAAGTCCTTCAAAGCACCTATTCAGGGAACCCCCTTTTTATAGGCTTGGCGGGGGTCACCCAAGGTGAAAGAAATTTCTCAAATGGGAAGGGCTGAAGTATATAAAATTGTTACCTCATAGGTAGGTATTGGAAAAACATAATCCCCCTTCCATCATTCTGCTAACAGGAAGTGAGTGTCCCGAGTTTCAATATGCTGTTCCTTCATGTTTTCTAAAAAAGACTAGGATAAGCTATTCTGAACATATCATCAAATTCCCTTTGATCCTCAAAATACTTTAAATACTTAATAGTTAGATTCAAGGGGGGTCTTTTCCTTTTTATTGTGCTCTTAATAAAATTTATAAAAACCCAGTTTTATTAGAGCCTTATAAGTAAATTCAAAACTATTTACAATCTTTTTGGAAACCAGCAGGCATGAAGCACCAACAAGCAAGAATCGGCTGGTTTCCTACATCCCAATCACCTCTATCAGTGCAGTATATTTTTCTCAAGGTCGTCCCACCTTAAATAAAAAATTAAAAGTGTGTATGTGTAATTGGGTTATAGACTGTAATTTGTTCAGGCACCTTGCCTATCCTAATATTAGTGTAGGTGACTACAAAGGAGGCAGCTATGGCGTCATCAGCGGTATCATCTGTAGCAAAGCCAAGCTTTAAGGTTCCCTTAGTAAGTTTTACAGTCAAGCTTACAGCTTCTGGAAAACTTCCTGGAATAGCCTGGCAAAAAGCTTCATATTGTAGAGGTTTTTCTATGCCAAAGTTAATATGAATACCAAACTCACGTGAGGACCTGAGGAAAGCGTAGCTATGTTGACAATTCTGTAAAAATCTTGTATTATTTTGGGATAGTCCCTATTTGGTACATATGCGCCCTTTTTGTGCTACGGTTAAAGTTGAGCAGCTGAGCCTTCTGTCCTGCGCTGTTCACCAGCTTCACTGCCATTTTGAGTGATATCAGTGGATTAGGTCGCTTTGTCATCCCCTGAAAGGACGGCAAATTTAAGACAAGCTATGATTAAATTAGTAAATATAATCACCAGTATATAAAAGTGATGCTTAGAGGAAAGAAAAACATCCAGCTAAATAAATTATCAATAGTAAAATTTAAATTTTAAATTTATTGCAGGGAAGGCCGACCATGGGACGGACACTTCCGAATATGACTCAGACGAGACAAAACTCAGTACCAGGTGAGGCACCCCAGAGAAGCGATGCTATCTCTTGTTGCCAGCGGGAACGCCACTTATGGGAAGGGGAGGGAACGTGTGTAGGGGGCGTAGCCACTATTGAGCACGTGTGGAGGAAGGGGTCTGATTTGATGAACCAGACTGGGAACCAGGAGGAGACCAGCTGCCAGCGACGTGGTGGGAGATATCCAAACATCCACGCTTGAAAGTGATCCACCAAATGAGACCGGAATCCGTGGACAGCTTCAGGGATGGTGGGGATGTATCCGGCGATGGCATCCAAGACAATCGTGTGGATAGTCCACATGGCGATTGCAACCACCAGAGCACGAAGGGAGGGTGGGAGGGGGAGGCCATTGATGAAGCAAACATATCTCTTGACAGACTGAAGGGATGTGTTTGATCCTGGCCTAGCAGACGTTGGACTTCGCGCCATATTACTTTAGAGGTGGGGCACTTCTCCAGGCGGTGAAACAGCGTTCCATACTGGCCACACATGACACAGGATGAGTGTAAAGCATTAGAGCGCTCAGCTGTGCGGATACACCCGCCTCATGCAGCGCCACACATGGGAACGGACTTGAGGCTGCAACAGAGGATGGTGTGCATATTTCCAGATAGTCTTTTGGGTCTCAGTGGAATAAGGGATGTCTATCATGTCCAGGTAGTCCACCCTGGATAGGACTTGGGGTCGAGTGGGGATCACGCCATCATGGATGGGTAGCCCCTGTACCTCTTGTGTGAACTGAGGAGAGGGGCGGCCTCTTTGGGTTGTATGTCCACTAATACGAATTCTCCACTCTGCGCTTCGCATGGAGAGTAGGATTCGTTTGTAGTGGGTTTTGGTCCCGTGAGGACCTGTGGCTGATGTGTGTGATGCGAGGTATTTCATCAGGGAGTGGGGGTTTGATGGATTGTTGAGGCCCAAGGCTCAGGAGAAGTTGGAGCAGGCCGCGTGGGACCAGTGTTGGGATGGGAGTGTAGGAGCAGTGACGGCCGCAATCCAGGTGCCTAGGATCTTGGCGGCATGGGCTTTGAAGTCAAGTAGGCCCATGCCACCATGATGATGAGGGCCAAACATGACCTCTAGCCGTACTGGTGGAGGGCGGCCTGACCAAAGCCAACCTTGTAGCAAAGCAAACAGGGATTTGAAGAAGCTTGGGGAGAAGGGGATGGCGTGGGCTCCAAACCAGACTTTGGATAGGAGCATAGAGTTGGCAAGAACAACCCTGCCAGTGAGGGTAGTAGGGTGGGCTCTGAGAGAGGCGATTCGCTTCGTCACGTTGTCCAGTATATGGCCCTCCATTACTGCTGACGCGTATCCTCCTGCCTCCAACCACACGCCCAGATGGCGTACCAGTCCTATGGTAGGTCGCGGCACAAAGGGGAGCACCAGTGGAGCGGTGTGTTTTGAGTTAGTAAGGCGTGGACTTGGGCGAGCAGCTGGGCTGGGTTGGGAACTACTTGCTGGGGCCCAGCAGTTCTGAAACCGACCAAGGAGGATGATTTCGGTTTTGGAGGCGTTTAGTGCCACGTTGCTTACCCGGGAATATTCCTGGATGAGGGCTTCAAGCGCGCGTGCATCTTTATTATTAGACACCCCCACCACGCAATCATCTGCAAATGCCATCATCTTGACTGGGGTTTGGCCTGGCACATGGACCCCAGTGAGTTGGGCATTCACATTTCGCAGTAGTGGGTTAAGGCTGAAGTTGTATAAGAGTGGGCTCAGGGGGTCCCCTTGTCGCAGGCCCCTTTGAGGATGGACTACATCCGTTAGGAAACCTGGGCCGCGCACAGCCATTGTTGCAGATTCCGTGAGCAGCATCACCCAGTTAATGAAGTGGGGAGGTAGGCGGAATTGTTGGAGGCAGGCCCTAAGGTATTCCCAGTTTACTCTATCATAGGCCTTTTGTTGGTCCAAGAATACAAGTGCCCCAGAGGCTGTGGACTGACACACATTAGCCACAGAGTGCACGTTATCCCAAATTGACCTTCTGGGGATGAAACCGAATTGTTCTGGAGAGATGGTGGCAGATGCTACAGTCCCTAAATGGTTAGCCATGATTTTTGTTAAAATTTTGGTGTCTGTGTTTGTTAGAGAAATGGGGCGCCAGTTGGCTAAGTCTAGCCTATCCCCTTTCTTGAAGAGTGTGACTGTAAAAGCCTCATGTCCTCCTGGTAGGAGGCGCATTTCCAACAGGCTTTGGTTGAGTGAGGCTAGCAGCAATGGGGATATGTATTTAAAATATTTTTTGTAGAACTCATTCGGAATGCCATCTGGGCCTGGGCATTTTCAGTTTGGCGCACCACAAATGGTAGTCCATAATTCGTTCAGAGTAATTAAATTCATTATTTCCGGGTATCAGAAAATGGTGCAGATATGAGCTCTGTCGAGAAATTCCACCATTTTGGCTGGCTGAATTAGTTCAGCTCGGTATAACTTGGAGTAATATCTTTGCGTTTTGATTGCCACTTCGGCCAGTGTGTCCATGATAGAATTATATGATCTTCGCACCTGTGTGCAGGCCACGCTCTGGCATGGTGCAAAAAAATTTTTGAAGAAGTATGCGGTGCACTTGTCGCCTTTAGTGATGCATGTGGCCCTGTATTGGACACAAACCCAATGTTTGTGTTGCCTTTCAAGTGCGTTGAGGTGGGCTGCTGCCTCCGCCCACTTCTGGCCCCATGCAGGGCTATATCCTGAGGCTGGAATGTTGGACTCCAAGTGGGCCAATTCTGCCAGCATCCGCGATATAACCGCCGATGTGGCTCGTGAGCATCTGGATGAGAGATGGCAATAGTGGCGGATGGTGTCTTTTTTGAAAATTGCCCATGTGGAAATGGGGTCCGTGCAAAACGGTGCAACAAACAATTTTGCCAAAGTTGCCTCTTCCACCCACGTGGAAAATCCTGGCGACGCTAGCTCTGCGGGCGAAATTTTGTACCAATGTGGGGCCTTTGCAACTGTGACGGGTAAGTGGTATGTTATCGAGACCAGTCAGTGGTCGGATAATTCCATTTTCGTTGTTTTGAAGTGGGAGATGAGGGGTTAGAATTTCGCCAGTGCTAGAATAAGGTCAATGCGGGTCATGGACCTTAATTGGCCATTGTGGATGTGGGGACGCGTCATGTTTTTGAGCAGTGGGGCATGTCACAGCAGCGTATCCATTAACCCAAGGGTGGCCTTTAGAATACGTAGTTCTATGTGACCCTGTGGGGCGTGGGGTGAGGGTGGCCACCGGTCCATTGGTGAGGTTAGCCAACAGTTCATGTCACTGATTAAGAAAAAATCGGGGGTAGCGGGAGGGATTTGACTGACAAGAAAATTCCTGACGCTCTTGTGCACAGTTTGGGGTGTAAATGTTGACAATTGTGTGTGCAACATTGGCCCATGAGAAGGTGACAACGAGCACTCAGTCATTTAGGAATGTTTCTGAAGATGTAAATTTGAAAAAATTGTTTTTCCAAATTAGCACCCCACAGTGCTTCGACCAAAAGGATAGGGATGGTAGGAGCATTGTTTTCCAAGCATCCTCGGAACCTCGTGGACAGTGGGTTTCCTGGATGGCCAGGATATCCACGTGTAAGTTATTTTGTAAAAAACTCAGTTTCCTAGCCTGGGATGGGGAGGCCTTGAGTCCGGCGATATTCAGCATCCCTAGAGTGAAGGTTTCCCCCATTGCACCTTAGGTGCGAGGGGTGGGCCCCCTGGCCCACCAGCCTCTTCCAGGTCCCCACGGGCTTTCACAGCAGCGTGGGTATTAGCAGCAACGCTATCGGGGTTTTTGTTAATTTTTGCGGAAAGAGTCGCATTGGCTTTGGCCTTCACTTTTTGTTTTCCTGACGTCGGACAAATTTTTTGCGGTGTGGATAAGTTTGGTGCACCGTCGAGTGGGGCAAAAAATTTTTTTTCAGTTGGGATAGGTCCCAAGTCAGTTTCAACTGGGGCTTGGGTGCAGCGATTGGGTGAGATCAAATCTCCCATCAGATCCTCGGATTGAGTGGCCCATTCAGCTTGGGCCTCCCAATCTGATTGGGTGATGGATTCCCAAGTTGCTTCCGCCGCAAAGGTCTCCATGTCCTCCTGGCGTTGTGAGTGTGGGATGGTGGTGGTGACCTTGGCCGCTTCCTTGGCCGCAGTCCTATGGGCCTGCTTGGCCTTCTCCCACTCCTGTGGGGAGATGGGCTTTACCAATAGGTAGCAGCCTTGTGCTCCCCACGGGAAAGCCTCTTTGGTGCTTGCAGTTGGTTCGTAGTGCGCCTCTCCGCTAGCCATGGCCGCCGAGGGGTGCTCTTGGAATGTAACGCCCTCTTTAATGGGGCACGCGTGTGCCTTATGGCTGAACGCATCACAGTGGGTGCAAATGGGGGGCGCGCTGTCCACAGTTACCCGGAATGGATGGGTGGTGTGCCCTGCGATATCAATAAAGGTGGAGTGCAGGATCTGGGTTAGGTCCTTCGCGATCTCCTCAGTTGGGGTCAGAACTGCGATGGCTTTGCCAGTGCACAGGTGTGGCATCAGCATGAAACGTTGCATTTAGAAAGATTGTATTTCGCCATATATGGCGAGACCATCTTTCAGGTGTTGCTCCAAAATGTCACGTTTTACCGTAGTAGGCAAAAAGTCAAACGTGAGGAAAATTTGGTTTGATTTTGTCCATCTGGTGCATTTAGTTTTGACGACCCATTGCCCTTCAGGGAGGTCGACCACTACGCGCACCGCTGCAGCCTCGTCTGCTGCTATTTTGCTTTCAAAACCTAGGTCCAGCCAACCGCGTGACATGGAGTGAGGTGCAACGTACACCGCAGTCAGGAAAATTTTGTGTACATCTTCACAAAATTTTTCCCATAGGGCCATTTTTTGGATGTCCAGATACACACAGGCTCCGGAATTCCACCGACAAAAGTGGCTGGGAATGTGGCGTATTGATGTACTGGTTGCATCGTGCTTGCCACGTGAGTATCTCCGGGGAAATTGTGACCGCCAGTTTTTTTAGATTTTTTTCTATTCCGCCAGATTCTCCGGGGCGTTTTCAAACGTTAGAGGCCGCGGGCCTTCCGCCTGCTCCTCTTGCCTTGCTTGCCCAACTGCTCCCAGACATGGGCGCAGACTAATCCCCTCTATGAGATTATCAAACTAGATTTAGTCTTGAATTGAATGGGTTGCAAAAGTGTTTGCAACGAGAAAGAAAAGTCAGTAAAAAAATATTATATCACTTGTTTATTGTTGGGGTTCTTTCCCAAAAAAGCACTCAATCATCTGGCAGATCTTAATCTAGCAGATCAATCAATGTACGCTGAGAATATTTGTTATAGACAATAGTTATAATATATAAAAAAATCCAAAATCCAACTAGTGGGATGAACCCCTAGTGGACTAGCATATGAATCATAATAGGTGAATCTGGGTAAGGCGGGCAAAAATCCCAACAGATGGTTAACAAAAAGCCGGCTTTTGAGATCATAAATAAGTTGCTACAAAGACATCCTTTTCTGAGCCACCCAGATTATGGAAAATCTTTCATCTTGTTTACCAATTCCTCTGACTATGTCGTGGGGGCATTATGGTCCAATTGAATGAAAATGATGTGGAACATCTCATGTCCCACTACTGCAAGATGTTGTAATGATGAACGCAATTACAGCGTCTTGGAAAAGGAATACCTAACTATCCAACCTTTGGTAAAAAATTATTGCCTTTCCTGTATAGAATTACCTTCACCATGGTTACAGAGCATGCCTCTATAAAATGGCTATAAAATAGGAGGGACTTTACTGAGCGACAAGCTCTCTTTGCTTTGAAGCTCCAACACTATGATATGAGGATTGAGCACAGCGCTGAAACCGATCACATAAATGCTAATGGGATGACTCAGTTACATGTCCTTCATTTAGATAATAGTGAGTCTAAGAGATTGCATATCCTCTTAATGAATCCTGACACCTGGGATGATGATGACCCTGTTAAGAATATGCTAACATAACACTCCCATAACACTAAAGTAGAAAGTGGGAGGTTATATAAAAAGGTAGTGTCATGTTGGTACCCTATCTTTGACCTTCAGAACGAGTAACTGTTATTATAGAGGCCCACTCTACCCTTGGTCACAGAAGAGTATGGAAGACCTATGAATTTAAAATCATTTGAGGTAAGCCAACCAGGGGATGGACAGTACCAATACAAAATAATGACCAAAAAGACAAACCAAACGCCCTAAATGAGTGGCAAAAACACCAAAATAAAAAGGATAACCTAGCCAACCAGGTGTAGCAGTTGTGGACCGCTTATCCCACCATGGCAGAGGGGGAGGGGGAAGGGGTATCAGATAGATAATCGATTTCTTCTTCATTAATGAAGAGATGGACTAAAGCTGAGAGCAAAGGTGTTGGTGCATCTGCAGGATGCGGGTTGAGGAAAAATGAAAAAGGGTTAAGCTGTTTGTCAACAAGCTGGGCCTGGAGCACAGCCTCCAGGAATTCGGCAACATGGTGTTCAGCTTGTATGTGTGCATCAGAAAGATGGGAAAATTTAGTTATATTGGCTCTGGTGATGCACGTGGTGGGGGAAAATTCTGCCTGTGCAACAACTTGCTTGACAGCAGAGGTGGCGGTTTCCCTTAATCGTTCAATTTCCACCTTTGCAACCTCAGGGAAATCAGCAGGGTAAAAGATTTTATGTAGTCCCTCATCAAATTGAGTGACAGATTGTGCGACGGCTTTGCAGAGATGGTGGCTATCAGGAGAGGCCACAGCAGCTTCAGCAAGTTGATGGTCACTCAAAAATGGGGTAGCGGTTGGGGATATATTCTTAGGTGGGTATGTGACATTAAAATGTGAAGGGAGATATGGTTCCAAATTAAATGGAAAATCAGGAGGTGGTACAATTTCCCCAGATTCAATTATTTCATCCAATAGGTCCCAGGGATTTTGATTGAGCATGATTGATTCAGAGGGATGAGTTTTTGGTTGGGTAAGTTTTGGGCGATAAATTGGTTGGATTGAATATGGGTCCAAACCTGTTCCTGATTGGGTATATTGTTAGAAATTAAGCCGGCTTGGGCTTTGGTTGCAAAGGTTCTGTTGATTTTTGAGCGTTCAGCTGGAGGGGGTGAGTGCAGCTAAAATCCCCACTCAAACGCTGATTGTGAGGCCCCATGTGTGGGCTTGGCGGATTCCGCTTGTTTTAGAATTGAAGCTACAGTTTTTTTGGAATGATCCAACCCATGGCAGAGGGGGCAAATGGTGTGGCCATTGTCAACACGAGCCCAAAAGAAGTGATCTGGTGCAGATGAGATATGGGCACATGGAGGGATGTGCTGGGCTACATTGGCTGGTGGGGGGTAATGGTGGCCATTGCCTGTGGTGCTGCTAATCGCTCAGCTCCGCTTGGGACCAGGAAGTGGAGGATGTGGTTTGTACCATATTTGGATAGCCCCATCATCAGTTCTTCATGGAGTGTTTGAGGCGTAAGGTGTGAAGGAAGGTTTGCAAAGGTCACCACCATTGTGGTGTCACTGGGGAGGCATGTACGGATTGTGGAAACAGGAGTGTTTTTATATATTAAGGGCTTAGATGCTGCAGCAGCTGCTACTCTTCAGTGGGAAACCTATATCAAAATAGCCCTTATAAGGGTGGAAGTCAATAAATCCCGCTGGTGAAAATGTGGATATTACTAGCTCAATTATTGCTTTGTTGGCATTTGGGAAGAGATGCCTATATTTGACTCAGAGGCAAAAGCGAATATTGGATCAGGGTAGGGCAAGTGGGTGAAGGCAGGTTGGGTGGATTCGCGCTAAGTGTAAAGATAAGTCCCTTGGAGGTACAAATCGGCCTAATGCATTAGGCGGACTGGATGAGCCAGTTTGCATGTGTTTGCCTGCAGGGCGGAAAATGTTAGCAGGTGGAACGCTGCTGCCCCACGCTGGGGCAGCAGATGGTGGATCCACTGACATAAAATGAAAACTGATACAGTGGAGGTGGCGATGGGAAATTTAAAAGATGCTTCTTTTAATAAATTCACTCAAAATTGATTTTAAGTGGAAAGAAAGTTGCACGGAAGACCTATGAATGGGATAAATATTGGTATTATTTGAAGGGAATTATGGAATCTATCATTAAAGTCCTGGAGCCTTCTTAACCTGCAAATAGAAATTCAGTATCAATATCAAATCTCTATATCTACCTACATCCCTTCAGCAACCCTTTTACACAATAAATTTTGATGCGGTAGTTCCCCTACCCCTGAGTACCAGTATAATCGCTAATACTAGTAGAAATTGATCATTTAAAATTTGGATTGAAGCTGTGGCTCCTACAAAATAAGTTTTTAAAGCTACCGCCACCTTATTCCATCAGTCCATTTTCACCCACCATGGTTGCACCCTGGGTCCCGCCTTATGATAATGGGAAAACTTCACCTTTAGAGTGGTCAATATCCTGGCTACATAATGGGAGCGTGAAACCCTTCTCAGCCCTTTATAACTCTTGATGAATTGTACCATAGAAAGAGCAAACGGAACTTTAGTTTTCATACTATGAAATGACCTCATTAGACCATCTCCACAGGGATTAGTATTTCCCAGTGCCCTTATGATCTATTAGATTAGATATCAACTAATACTCAAAAGTCTCTTTTACATGTTCTATATGTTTGAGAACCTGGAGTGCCTTGTCTCCTAGCTAAAGATGGTTTTTTTTTGCTAAAATGGATGATCCTTGACAAGGCCATTAAAAGGTCGGCTCAACACATCATCCAACTACAATCTGATGTTAGTAAAAATTTAGTGAAAACTGTTAGCAAAGAGGGCCATGCAGCTAATGAGATCAGACCCCCTTTACCCACTTTTGAAATCTCTGACTTAGTTTTATAATACCATAATTGAATCATTACCAGAAGTGAGAAGCTCAGGTCCATCAGGTAAGATCCTTTTGTTGTCACCTTTAAGAGAGGTAATAACTTTTCATCAAGCATCTTGCTTATGAAGTTACTATCAACTAGGTACTTGGACAGTTCCTACGCCTCTATTCGCCCCCAAAATCCTTTATAGGTAATGTTAGACAATTAAAGGCCCAACTATTTAGTAAGTGTAATACAGTGTAAAATTTATAAATATTTATGTATATTACCACATATAATTCTCAGCAGAATTGTGTCAACCAGAGTAGTGGCTTTACTCCTTATATTCAGCTGACCTGCTCCCACCAAGATGAGAAGGTAGCTTTGAACCCCTGGCGGAATAGGAGATTAGACTTGAAAGTCAGTCACATACCAGCTTAATTTAATACAACTTATTAAGAAAAACACTACCCTCCTTTTTTTAGAACAGAAGGGGGTTCAAAGGAGTGAGAATATTTTCCCAGCCAATTATCTCCTAGAACTCTGGTAATTAAATGGATGAAAATAATCCCAGATGGTTGATTGATGAGATTACACTAAAATGCTACCCCATGATTATGTCATCCTAATTGTTGATTTAAAATCTAAATTTAATCACTACTTAGGTGAATAGCTTTTCAAGAACGCTGATTGGCTAAATTGTCATTTAGCAAAGTTAAGATACCTCATGCCTATCCCAGATTCCCTTGTATCTCACTATTGAACTCAGAGTAGAAAATACTAGGAGGCTTTAATTAATAAGTATTCTTCATTAACCTTAATCCAAATTTAAATGAAATTTAAAATCTAAATCTTCTGGTGGTTTACACTTCCCCTATGAAAGTTCATGAAGTTGTTAAAAGTTATTCCTACTGTGAATTCTTCATTGTTGAATTCCTGTGCCAGGATTTTGCCAACAGGAGATGCAGTTGCTTATACCATAGCCTTACACAAAAAGGTGGACTGAACCTATCATGGAAGTAGCAGATAAAAATTACTGGGATTCCAGTCCAGGTGAGTCAGGACCTAGTGGAATGCCTGGAAAGCCAAGGGCATATCCATTTAAATATTTCTAAAGTAAGAGTCCTAGGTTCATGTGGCAAAGTAAATATTCATAGTTATACCTAAAGCCCCATGAAAATCTAAACAGCTGTAATGGGGGCAACTTCTAGCTTTTGGGGTCAACCCTTAGGGTGGGAGAGTTAGCGAGGATGGTAACGCCTCATGAGTATGCAATTTTAAGACTTTAGCAAGATTGGATGCTTAGATGGTTTGAAAAACCTATCATAATACTAAAAAGTCCAAGTCTAAATGGTGTCAACTAAGGCGTGGAAAGTTGAAGACTCAATTTATTGAAAATCTTACTTTAGGACTGTAGGAAGAATGATCAAAAATGAGATGTTTCTCCAGGTCATTTATAAGTTTAGGATTACGGTTAAACTGTTGCAGAGCTTGTGAACAACAGAAAAGAAGACAGCAAATGGAGTCAATATGGTTTAAGACAAATTATGAAGATGTAATGAAATAGCAGAAGATTATATGAAGGGCTGCTGCCTTTTAAGTAATTAGGGACATCAAGAGAAGTGGGTTTGAGGTCTTAGTGTAAAATCTACATAATGAGGGACTTTGGATGGTGCAGGCCAAACTTCTAAAAATTTGGCGAGTTTGGGTTTGGGCCTTAAGGGCAGACACCATTTATAAATTTAAGGTTTGTTAAGGGATAACCCCAGATAATGTTCAGTTTTTTATAGTGATATAGGGAAAGCCAAGCTTGTATAATTCAAATATGTTGGGGTTTGAACTTGTTAGGACCAGGGGAGTCCAAGTTCACGTTGGTGATCACTACACAGTTCCCATGGAACCACCTGAGGCACAAAGCTATAAGGATTTTAATGTCCCCACAGCCCTCTATCTGGTGAGGATCAACCATTTTGCAGGTGCATGTTGGTTGTAATGAACTACATGATGCACAGAAATTTTTTTATAGAGATAAAAACTAAAATCCATGTTTCAAGGTTTATAAAAAAACATATGGGAAATAAAAGAGGAAAAGTAGCCCAGTATTCTCACGTGTGAAGGTAATGGCTATAATGGGGACTGGACATCAGAGGGTGTGTGCACTGTTCTGGATAATTTCAGCCTAAGGTATTTTCACAAGTTTTAAGTTATCCCTGAGTTTGAACATGAAAAGGGTTATAATTCTTATATTACTGCAGAGATTGTGGGTAGGAGGTATGATGGGGCAAGTCATCTTTGGCTGCTTCCCAATTTAGCTTTTAAACTATTTAAATGATTTTTTAAATTAGAACGCAATCTATCTATAATAGTCCAGCACTTGATTGGTCACAGAAAATTTGTAAAAAACAAAAAAGGTTTCTATTAAAATGCAAATGGAGGCTGTTATCAAAGGCAGTGAATTTATAATTCATATCAGATGTAAAGATCTTATCATGAAATTTAAATAAAATTGGTTTTGAAATTTAGGGAAATTGTGAAATAGTCAGTGGTATGGGAAACTTAACTAGAGTAATTTTTGCCATTTTGGCGATGTAGTTAGGGTATGTAATCTTCAAGATTATAATCCCTTTAATACATAACCAGATGGGAAAATGTGGTGGTAGTATTAAGCTGTTTGGATATAAGGCAGCAGTAATCATCTGGCTTATTGCCTACTTTGGAAAGCCCTACAGAAATAGCCTAGCGAATTGGAGAGAGATTTGTATTGGAAAAGTTAGTGTCTAATGGGCCCTTTGTGAAAATGAGCTGATTTAAATAGCCTTTCAGTCTTCCTGTACAGTCTAGGGCAGAAAATTAGAATATGACGAATATGATTTGAGTGGATCCAGACAAATGTGCTTGTCTTTTGCATAGTTGGATCTATGTTTTTGTGAGAATGTCCATGGATTAATGGTACCTTGTGTCCTACTGAAAGCCCCTAGACTGGACGTAATCCTTGCAGACTCCTATAAGATCTAAAATGAAATAAGAGGAGAGGGTGGGTAGTAAGGGAAGGCACTTATAGGAGAATGCGGTGACCCAGCGCTCATCTACCACATAAGAAAGATAGTTCTTTTAAGAAAGGATGATAATTGAAGGTCTTATGCCCCTCCAGAAAGTAATAGATTAATGAAGCGGTCCAGGAAGAGAGTTGGATTTAAGAATTTGAAGCACCAATCTGAACAACTGGATCCTATTCTTTTTAATTAATATGGACATGAAAATAATTGGGGACTTGATTGCTAAATGACTCTTTGGAATAACCTTGTAACTTAGGCTCCTAAAGATTATTACTTCATCTTAGAAAGAGAATTTGGGTTAACATGCACCTTTTGCTAACATTCTAATTAGGCGTCATAAGCTATATTTTGTTCCTGAAAAGCAAAGACCTATGAATTGGTAGGTTGGGACTATTTTACAAAGATTCCTCATAAACAAGGCATCCCACAACCATTTATAGTTTTAATACCAAACCATCAAAGCGAAGAAGCTTACTCAGTATTAGACTCAGCCTTCATGGTTTTTACATTCACTTCAGAAAGAGGTCTTGGCTAGGGTGGCTCCATGGCCTATACTGTATAACTTCTCCAATTATCAAGGATTTGCAATTTATAGCAACATCTAGAGGGGGTTACATGCAACAAACAACCTCCACAGATCATGGCGTTTACAAATGTCATTGTAGTTGGAGTAACATTTATTGCCGATTCATAGAAGGTGTATAGGTCTTTTCACTATATTAAAATACTTCACATTAAAAGCTCTTTAAGGAAAATTCACTAACTTTGGACCTTACTAGTGCATATAAAGATTCTGAAAAAAATAAAGAAAAAAATATACAATGAAAACCTAGAGCTCAAATAATAATGAAGTATAAATTTTTATAAAGATTCCCTTTGTTATTCCTCACCCACATCCCCCTTTACACACTTGGGAATCTGCCTCATTAGCGCGGAGATCATGATACAATCCGTTTTAGACAAGTTTCTATGGACATACATAGAATTTTAATCAAAATAGACACGCAAGAAATATAACTTAATGGGAAATGCAACCTAGCAAATACATTACTTTTCTCTAAAATATTTGTATCATGTTCATGATATAGCATAATGAAAAGGTTTTGAAAAACGAAAGTCTTCTATAAAACGATAAAATCATAATTCCCTCGTATCATCTACAAAAATCACCACAAAATTAGCCCAAAAGTTGAGATAGAGTGTGCATATAGACCCTGAAAAGAATACAGGCTTTATTTCACATAAAGGTAGAACGCCGCGGCTCCACAAATAGATGAACAACCAGCTTGTAATTTTTTAAAATACAAAATTGCATATTAGCTGCACTAGGAAATAATAACACCCCTAACATCAGTAAGCTACTTTTGTACGTGCACTGTTCTGGTTTGGTATGGATGCTATTCCAGAAAACAAGTCTATTCTCTAATATAGAAACCTTATATCACAAACTTTAGTTTGACGCACCAAAAAATCTTTGTAGTTGTATGAGGAGTATTTTTACCAATAAAACAAATACAAATGCACTGCATAAAGTCACATGCGAAATATTTGACCTTTTTTGCCACTAGTGGTGCCCAACCCATAAAGGGGGCCGCCATGCATCTTTATTTGCAAATGGGCCAAAAAAAAGGGATATAAGAAATAGAAAAGTTACTTAATATGGCACCTCAGCCAACAGCCTAGGAAGCCATATCAGAAGGTGTGGAAGCTTTGGGGAAACTTTTGTCTGGCACCTGCTTTAGCTGGTGGACCATGGTGGACATCATCAGGGTGGGAGCATCAGCAATATGGGATATAAGGAGGTATAGTTGTGGTCTTCTTTTTATGGCCAGCATTATCCATCGCCTTAATATATTGAGAAATTTGATTCTCTACAAAAGTGATTAGAGCCAGCACACAAGTGAAAGACCTGATGCGCTGGCAGGTTTTGGGATATTTGGGGTTAAAAAGAGAAGTTTTTGCCACATCAATGAAGCGCAGCTCACACTAAAAGTGAGCTCCTCAAGTTCATACTTTGCATCTTCCTCAAAATCATGGGGAAAATTGGGGCATGAATATCCTCAGAAGGGGCTCCATCGCCTCATGAATTTACTGTTGAAGTAGGGTGTTGGTAGGGACAGGTACATCCTAGACTGCCATTTTATTGATATTTTTAAACAGGAAACCCGTTTTTTGGATAAGCATGGTGGGGCTGCAATTTGGTAGGATCAACAAAAATTTCCTCCAAAGCAAAATCCAGCTTGACGTGATATGGCCATTGATCTCATCAGTCCATTCAAGAGCCTTGAATGGATTGGATTTGGCTAGCACTGGGCCAGCCACAGAATTGGGGCAGTGGCAGGAGCTGATTGGCCATGTGCTGTTGACCACAGAAGCTCAGCTAAAACTGTTCAGCCATTACTCAGGATTCAGTAATCTGGTCAAAGTTTGAGCAGAAATTTTAAGAATTAAATTTTGATTTGCTGCTGCTTTTGAAGCAGCGCCAAATTACCCTGGGATTGGGAGCAGGAGGATCGAGCCCTTTTAAAAAAATTGGGGCAAAATGGCCGCAGGCCCAACACCCAAGAATGAGAAGTGGAAACAGCGGAAGTGGAAACTTTTAGGGCACTTGCACTTCAAGTGTTCAAGCTTAAAGCACAAGTGGAAAATGGTGCAGCTGTTTTTGACGTGTGCCCAGAACAGGTGATCAGGGGCAGATCTGAACACTGTGCAGGGGGAATTATGAGATGGGTATCATGATGAAATGGGCAGATTGTCATTAAGGCGCGAGGCCCTGCAAGATAATCTTCCCCATTTTTAACCACATATTGCAAAACGGGGTCTGCGAAAAAACTGGCTAAACCCTCCATAAGCTCATGGTGAAGGAGTTTGGGGGAGAGCTAAGAGGGCAACCCAGCAAACTGGACCACCAAAGTGGCCTCATCTTAAAGCTAGGGTTTAATGGTGGGAATTGGAAACTTTTCTAGAATTGATTTGCAGCTTCTCTGCTGCTACTGCACCAGCTTCCAAATGAAAGCCAAGATCAAAGTACCCCTCAAAGGGGTGTTTGTCAATAAATATGGTGCATTTTAAACTGCCCTGGCCATCTCAATGATGGCCGTGATCACATATGGGAAGAGATTCCCATATATGACCCGGAGGACAAAATGCAAATTGCTCCGTGGGAGCACCATAAGTGCTCTGGTGCACCGCCTGGGAGCTTCTGTGGTATTGGGCCAAAACCTGAGGGGGTACACAACGCCTGGTAGCATTGAGAAAGCTGGCAGAGCCAGCCTGGGCGCGCTTTGTCGGCGGCTGAAAGGCGCCAGATGGCAGCTCACCATCACCCTAAGCAAGGGCAGCAGACGTCAATTGCATCAACATTGGTAAGATTTTTGCTCAATTGTGCAGTTATTTTTTGTACTCTTTTAAAATCTTAATTTGGCTTTAATTTGGTTATTGAAGTAAAATAGTGAAGCGATGCAAAGTATTTGACCTTAAAAACCACAATTGTAGGAATTTTGACTAGATTCACAAGCATCTGAACAATGAAAACCAGTAAAAAATATCAAACCTTTAACTTACCCAAAAATTTCAAAGATACACTGGAGAGTAGCCAAAAGAGTTTTACAATGGTGATAATTCCAATGCTTCCCTTGAAAGGTTCATATATATGGAGCAATTTAGACACCTTAAGTCATAAGTTTTTATACAGCGTCTTCCACCAATTCTGGAAAGAAGAAGAGAACACTGAATAACTATGTGGGGAAGTTCAGATATCTATAATACTGATCAACTGGTTTAATAACAATATAACGTTTTTTGAGGCAAAAGGATTATCAGACATGCTCTACTAATAAATATAAAGGAAGACAAAAGAAATATTGAATATTTCTAGGAGCCCTGAGACCCAAGGAAAAAAGTCTGTCTAAAACCATCTTTTTTCATAGTAGGGGGTGGTGGACATGGAGGCAAGACTTAAGTTTCTTGAGAGGGCGTCCAGATAATGTAGTGCATGAGTATGTTTCAACCTCCAGAAACCAGTCAAAATTCCATAAATGCATTTGGTGGCGCAGTTTAGGAGGCATAATACTAAAGAACAAATATTGGAGGGTGCCGGTTAGAAGGGCATAAAGATTGAGCCATCTCCTCTGCAATGGTGGGATACTGCTTTTGTGATATCTTTAAGGATGACAGTATGAATTCACATGATATGAGGATGCTGTTAGTGCTAAAAGGTTTTCTGTGATTTGTGAAATCAATTGAATGGTAAATGGATTTAATTTGGGGTAAAATTGAACTAGTATCAGGATATAATATAGATGGCTAATTCTGTCTAAATTGCATTGAATGTGGGGCAATACATTATTTATTAAACTAAAGTATTATTTTCGTCGCATACTGGACAATAATTAGCTAGTGCATTGGGCCTATATGCCTTATGATATTTCCATATTAGGCATTTACTAAAATGCGTTTGGGTCTTGGACTTAGTAAGGGATACTGAGTATTCTGCCACATTATACTTTGATCCTTGGGGAGTAATGAATATCTAAAGGATATTTTAATGAAGTTCTTTCTATAGTGAAGAATCTTAAGGTAAGGTAATATCTATTTAATGGTACATTATCAAACAGGTAAATGTATCTTGTTCTTGGCCTACGCTGATTTTATTTTAAGTCAATTTTCTAGAGAAAACTCCATTTGGAATGTTTGATAATACGCGGTATGCCTTTAAAATGGGGATGGGTTCAATGAAGCCAGATGCATTTGAGTGAGATGCTTGGTAAAACAACTAAGTAATGAATATATCATAATTTACAGCCTCAATGCTCTTGAAAAGATTCCTCTCACTGCTGTATACCAATGAAGTGCTTGTTAGTTATGATTTGTTGTTTGGGTGATCCATTTGCGCATTATATGGGTGGTTTTTTTGGTGGAAATTGATGAGTCACATGCCTCTCAAAGTGTATGACTGAGAAAGATTTTCTTATCTTAATGGGTTCCCGTTGGACATCATACACAATTGTGATATAGATAGTGAGTTGGAAAAGAGGCGGAATATGGCATGGCATGAGAGACATATTAATTTTTTGATATTATCAGAGAGTTTACTAATACAACTTCCCTACTAGACCTGTTGAAATTCCATGAAGTCTGGCTACTAGATTTGAGATACTAGTAAGAAGTTTAATCTCTATAAGTGCAGATTCATCTCCCCATATACCACACATGAACCTAAGTGTCAAATGGGTTGGGTAAAGGGAAGTCCCTTTATAAGTGTTTATTAATATCCTAGTTGAATGTCATCAAGTAATATCAGTAAGCCATTGATGATGGTACTTGACAAGTAGTAGAACCTTTATCTTGTTTCAATTGATTTTGGCATTACTTACATATTCATATGCTTGTTATTTTTTATAAAATAAAAGCTTTGGTTGGATTAAAATCCTATCCACACAATTGTCAACAAATGCCAGTTCATTGAGCGGTTGTTGACCCTGAGAGGCAATGCCTGCTAGCTCATATCTATGGCGCATAATAATTAAGTCTAACTCAAATTTTACAACAAAGGACTAATTATGCTACCCTATTTAAGCCTATGTTAAGGGAGGATGGGATCCATATTACATAATGGGCCACAAATGGCCAATGTTGCGACTTGGTGGAAGTATAACCCAGTTTCTAGACTAAGTTGGAAAGGTGGAAAGTTTTTAGAACTTCACTAAGATACTTCCAATTTACGCGATTATATGTTTTTGTTGGTCTAAAAATATCAGTGCACCATATGATTTAGATTGGCACACGTCAGCAACGGTATTGTTATCATATATGCTGAGTTTATAAAAAAATTTATATTGGTTGCTTGAGATGGTTATTTTAAATGTCTTTAACAGCCTCTTTGGCAATAATTTAGTTGTTATTTTAATCAGCGATGCTAAGTGATATTGGGCACCATTTAACCAGGTTTGCTGGATAAACATTTTTGAATAATATTATAACAAAGGCTTCTAGTACTCCAGGCAGCAGCGGGTATTAAAAAGGCATTTATTGAAGTCTGCTTTGTTATAGGAGCAATTAGAATTAAAGTGTGTCCTATAAAGCTCATAAGTTATGGCATTTGGGCAGGGCTTTTCCATTGAGGATCCCCAAGCATAATACCTTATGTTTATAATTTCAGGAAACACTAATATGACTGGTTATGATACTAGGAGATTGTATTTTATTTTATTTTTAAAAAACAGATGGCTCCTGAGTCACAGTTGTCTGATCAATATGATTTGGTGCAATAAAGTGAACATTATCAGATACTTCAGTGATTGTAGTGACAAGCGCGCTGGCTAGTACAAACTTGGGTGTAAGATGTACCTTGTTTCTGATTTGTATGGTGGCACAGAAAATATCTTGTTGTCTTTTCCCCTTGGGTATATGTGCGGCTCCCATCAATACTTAGATGGTGTTGGTGTGCAATGTCAAGCTCAAAAAGAATAATTTTGTTAGAACCCTTTCTGTGAGTCCATTCAGGTCTGTATCCCCTTCTAGGGCATTCCTCTCTATATAGCCAAATATATGCTATAGGCGGGTGGCTTCCTATGCAGTTTCTTGATGCTGGAGGGCGGCAATTTAATATTAGGAAGCTGTTATTTGTTTTCAGAAGACCCAATATTACTAAGGGTTTTTCAATAGGGCAAACAATATGGGGGTTGAATGGTTTGACAGGGCCTGAAGCATTGGATGATTTGATATAAGAGATAATAATATCCCTTAAATCTAATTTATTAACCTTATGTTGATAACATCAGTTATCAAAGACCAAAAATATTTTAAAAACAAACAAAACTTTGCATTTGCGGCCTAGCAGCTCCACTATTTATATTTGACATGATGACCCAGGATTGGGTGCCTTGTTGGTCAAGAAAAAACTAGTTTTTAATGTCAATTAAGTTATAATCAAATTATTACTAATTTGTGGTATAAACTGCCTTGTATGTGCTACTATTGCTCGAGAGGAGCAATTGTTTAGCAATTTTCAGACATGTCAGAGGAAACTCTGTCTTGTAGTAATTGTGTTGGTAAGTCACTGTCCACGAGGCCAAGCTGGTTTTCAACGGGATACTTAATAGTTTGTAGAACCTATAAGTACCTTCATTGAGAAATGCTGATTAAGTGGCAATGTGAGGCGAGGTGTCATGGGTAAATGTATGGGAAACATCAAACCCTATAAATTCTCTTTAATCTTAGACAATAAAAAACAATCTTTAGCATAACAGTGTTGTGATAGTTTAAAATATGGGAGCTTTCTAAAAGCAATACTTTACTATCGTATGATTCTGGAATCTACTTGTGATCAGGAAGGTTAGGTCAGGAAGCCGTTGTACAAGTAAATCAATAGAAGAATACAGCCTCTAGTATTAACTCTAAGGAATTTATATCTTAACAACTGTCATCATCTCGTCTAATGTCTTCATACATTAGGCATTCATAAAACCGTCTTGAAACTCAGACAAAGAACCAGACTATCTGAAGTATGCCAAAACTTCAACAACGGAGAAATTATGTTTGTTGGAGATCTTTTAGAAATCTTTGCTAATAATTATATCATGCTGCATTATTCCATCAGGGTTGGGTCTTTGAGTATTTGATCGAGTTCAGGGTTAAGTTACTAAATGCTGGTATGAAAATTGAACAACGCTAGTTTCAAACCTCAAAATCTGGTTTAAAGTAACGTCATAATATTGTATTCAATTCAGGACTTTAATACCAAAGTTTCCTACCATATGTGTGGGCGTTTTATATGAGTTACTATGACATAACTCTCTGAGAGGGAGTTATATAAGCTTCTGGATGATCTGAGCGTCATAAGTTTTATATGTTGTGGTGTATTGGATGTTATTGTTAAACGATCCGTTGCAGAATTTGACCAAAAGTTAAAGTCACCATTAACAAGAAAATTCTTTTGGTAGTTAAAAATATGGGACTCTCATGAGAAATTCAATATGTTCAGTAGAGTTAGTATGCATAACACTTTGAGTATGTTAAATCTTTTACAGTTCCACATGATAAAGATGACAAGCGCATAATCATTTAAAATTTGTACCGTAGTTACAAAAATCCCTTTGATAGGGCGAACTATGAACCCACTAGTGGCAAAACTATGTGGAATTTATAGGAAGAAGAGCCTGTGACTACTCCTTTTTTCTCCTGTCAAACATTCTCTTCTTGAAGTCTCATTTTGATAGAAAGTGGGTTGCACAGGGGATTTAGCTTTTTTGCTCACAGTGAGGAGGCCTTAACCCTACGACGTTAAATGTCAATAATTATAGTTGGATACCTGTGCTACTTTATAGTGGTGAGCTAATTCAATAGACCTTGTCTTGACCATAAAACGTCTTTTTTAGTTGTAGGGGCGCTGACGTGAGCTTACCTCATTCCACGCCCAAGTTCTCTTGTTATATTGTAGAGGCTTAGAAACTAAACTATTATAAACTTTTGAACACTTTGGTTGGGTGGTAGATCAACAATGTGCTTGTGATTAGTCAATTGCACCATTTTTATGAATATGAGAATCTATATTGTGTGGATCAATAAATGCATCAAAAACTGTTCTGGATGATCTGCCACTTGTTAATTGCTGTTGTTGGTGATGGCAGGCATGGTGCAGCACGCAGGTAAAATATGATGTTCAGATGAATATGGTGGCAGAATTAATTCTTGCGCTGCTTTCTTAGCAGAATACTTGAGTGCCTTTTGGTTCACTTTACTTTTTTTGCGGCCATAAGTTTATTGGTTTTATATTTTAATAATTTTACTTAAGTATTTATAATTAAAGGTGTTTTTTTATTTAGCATACATAGAATTTCTTGTTCATTAAAAAGCTATCATATTATGTGTCAAGTTTTCAATATGACTAGACAATAAGCTACTGTTCCGGCAGATCAAAATTTAGATGCAAAGCAAGATTTGAGGGCGAGTAATAGAGTTTGGCGAATTGAGGAAATCCTTTGAAGCCTCAATGATAGAACAAACTCTACATTGATAGCAAATTGAGATTGACTAAGCGAAATATATCAAATCTGTTGAAGAATACTGAGGGTTAAGGGTTGATTGAGAGAGAAGTCATGGAGGGTTTTTAAAGAAAAGAATAGAGGAAGAAAGAAGAAGGGAGTAAGAGTAAGTAGAGAGCGTAAGCAGAGAGGGTCTGCTGGTTATCTCATATTAAATAAAGTAGCGTAGCTGGGACGATTGCCTCATATTTTATAAAGTTTATTACGTTTATTTGGGGGACCAACAATCTCCATATCGTTTGGCAGTTGCTCATTAGTCCAAATCCTGTGCAATTCATTCAGTGGAAACAATTAATATACACCAAAAGTTAACAGTGGTGCTCACTACAGGGGGCCCATTGATCAACTATTGAAAACTTCATAATTGCACCTATGGCGCAACCAGCTCGCTTTGATGGGGTACTACCCCCATTTATTGAATTGTCTCAATATGAGGAGCTGAAGCTTGCTTTGAATAAATTACTCCAGGCGCTAAAAGTGCTTTTTCAGGAGAATAAAAATATTACTGTGCAGCTCAACCATGCCTTCCGCCAACTTCACCTGGTAGGTGACCACACCAACCAACTTGATGACCTCTTGAGCAGCACGACAGAGCAGCTAGACTGTGCAGAGTATAAATTAAATAAGGTTGTTAAGGAGGAGGAGATTGGCAGTGACAGGCTGCCCCTATTCAACCGTGATGGTAACATACATAGGTTTTTAAGCAGTTTGAGTTTGCCATAGAGGGGGCTTCTGATAGGCAGAAAGCTAAACTGTTATTATCCGTGTTGGACGTTTCAAGCGCAAATCAAGTTACCTGTTATCTTAAAATTAGTACTGTAGCTTACCAAGAGGTGAAGGAGACTGTATTCCGCCTGTTTGGAGCAAGGCGAAAATGGCTCAGCGCAAGGCGGATTTTTAACAATATTTTCAAAATATGAGTCCTTATTACAGTTTGCAGAGCAGTTGACTAATGAGGCCCATGTGTTGTTGGGTGCAAATGTCTTATCTAATGAAGAGGTGGGCATAGCAATGATGGCGGGTATCAAGCCCTATTGTGAATTGCATAATGCTATGGCATACACTCTTCAGGAGGATGCGGAGCTACTCAAAATCATCCATCATTTACACCGTCTATCCATCGCCTTTAATGCTCCCAACGTGGAGCGAATAGATCCTTCATCTGTCACTAAAATTCCGCTAAATGAAGGATCCCAACAATATGGGGGCAATCTGTGGGTTACTCCTCAGTCACTTAACTCATGAGCGGGTCCTTTTCATCCCTATTATGGTCAATCCGCTTATCCCAGGCCCAAAATAACATGTGGTTTGATAGTAGACCTAAACCTTCTGGGGTGATTCAGAGACGAGTGCCAGTCCCAAATTCTTGTTTCTCATGCGGCCAAACAGCCCATTATTCAGTTAGTTGTCAGGCCAACCCAAAGGTCCATGCAGTATCCGTTGTCCCAAATGAACTGGGAAAAGGGCGAGTGGAGTAGAGATGGGACGCTCTGCTTCCACTAATTCAAATTTAATTGTCCTTGATGCTTATCATGAGTCACTTTGTGTCAGCCCTGGGGCACACTCTGAGGATTTACTATATCAACAGATCCCTTATCACCTTTTGGCCTCAAGCTGAGGGAGAGACCCCAATAATGCAGACATGGAGTTCTGCCGAGATGTGAATAAGCTGTATGCCTGGCAAATCCTTGAGCGAAATGGTACAGTCAATGGTGAACCCTCCGCATATGTCGCAGCCCTGGAGGGGGTGGAGGTGGCGATTCCTGTCTAAAAAATTGCCCAGAATCTCTCATGTTGGGGCCTTTTATGCTCACTTTTCTGGATAATAAAATACCCTTGGATGTTTGTGTAACAAACACCAAGGGTTCTTCTTATTTGGAATGTACATATTGTGACATATTCGTACAGAATACCAATATTCAGGCGATCATTGATACAGGCGCTCCTGTCAATATAATATCCACCAAGCTTGAGGCTAAGCTTCCGCTGAAGCCAGATGTGGAACATCGAGTAGTGTATGGGACTGTGGGGGCACAGAGTACTGTGTCAAAAGGCGCATATAGCTCATTGCCTTTAAAACTCATGTCAGTCAGTACATCTGCTCCAGATGTGGTGTTGCTAATGACTACTATGTCATTTTGATCGGCGCTGCTTTATGTGGCACTTTGGGACTGTGGTTAAAATGGCGGACAAAACCATCAGTATCCTGGGACAACGGATCCCCATCTATTTTACTTCCAGTGGAGTCTCTGACGACCCAATCCGCTCTAGTCAAATTAATCTCAGCTATAGTGACGGTGTGATTCCTTTAAGATAGCAATGGATGAAGCGGAGGAACCAAACACTTCAAAACCAGATTTACAATTAAAAAGGGATTCCACTATGAGCCGCAAATGCTTTGAATATCCTTACTGGGCATCAAGTCATAATTGGGACAGAGCTTGAAATTGATATACTGGGAGATCTGTACAGAGAGGCTGTGGGGCCCTATCAACAATCGCAGCTCAAACCTCATGTGGCTTCTGTGATACTGTTACCAGGGCAGGGGGAAGTGAAGGTATAGGTTACGAATCTGCAGAAGGAGGTGATGAAGGTTCAGCGGCACCAAGTGGTGGCTTACCTGCACCTGATCCCTATTGATGAGGTTCACCAGATACACGATTTTGGTTCTTGGGAAGATCTTAGCTTGCCTTTAAAAACCACTTTAGGCGTAATGGCTGTGGTTCCATGGGAGGCACTAACTGGTCTATTGGAGGATCAGAAGGACAGGGTGATGGATCTGTTTGAGAAGTATCACAACATTTTTGCAGCTGATGATCACAACTTGGGTTGCACTCGTGGGGCTATGCATTGGGTGGACGCAGGAGACCACCCCCTATCAGGTCATGACCTAACATCGCTTGAGGGCAGCGGAAGAAGTTGTATCTGCAGAATTAGATACGTTGGTGGAACAGGGAATGTTGGAGCCTTCAATGAGCCCCTGGGCATCCCCGGTGCTAATTGCCAAAAAGAAAGATGGGTCCATTCAAGTAGTAATTGATTACCAGAAGCTTAACAGCATTATGAAAAAAGATTTGTACCAGCTTCCACTAATTGAAGATGCTTTAGATTGGTTTTGCGGGGCCAAGTATTTCTCTGCTATGGACTTGATATTGGGGTACTGGCAGATCAAGTTTCCATCAACGGAACAAGAAAAGTGCGCTATAATCACCTCAAAAGGATTGTTCCAGCCTACGCATATGCCACGGGGTTTGTGCAATGCCCCTGCTAAGTTCCAGCAGGCTATGGACACCATTTTGAGTGATCTAAAGCTGTCTTGCGCTCTTGTCTACCTTGACTATATCAATGTGTTTTTGCGGATGTTCACAGAGCATCTTGGACATCTGGAGCAGTTGTTCCACCACCTTGCTGATGCTAATATCAAGATTAAGCCCCGAAAGTGCCACTTTTTCAAGGAACAGTTGGAATACCTTAGCTGCGTGGTAGACTCCCAAAGGCTTAGTCCTCAGCTGGCTATGGTGGAAGCCATCTGCAAGATGACTCGGCCAAGCAATAAGTGGGATATTCAGGTGTTCTTGGGGATGGTCATTTACTACAGCGGTTCATTTCTAACTTTCATCTGTATCAGGGCTTCACTCTTTGAGCCACTTAAGAAAAAAGCTGCCTTCAACTGGACTGATTGATTTCAAACCGCTTTCGATGTATTACAAACTGCATTGCTAGCGCGCCCATTTTGCAATACCCCAATTTTGAAAAAAAGTTTATTGTGCAAATGGACACTTCGCTTACCGCTGTAGGGGATGTGTTATCCCAAAAAGATGATGACGGTGTGGAGCACCCTTTGCTTATTGTAGCTGCAGCTTAACTGGCCCTTAAAGGAATTAAACCATGACTGAGTGGGAGTGTTACGCAGTAATCTATGCGTATAAACAATCTTGGGTACTTCTCCTTGGGGTGAAATTCAAAGTGGTAACAGATCATGCCTCCTTGCGCTGGCTACATCTGCGGGAACCTGAAAGGCAGCTCGCGCAATGGGCTTTGAAGCTCCAAGCATATGATTTTGAGATCATGCATCGGCCAGGGGTGAAGCATCAGAAATTGGACTGTCTTTCCCAATTACCCACAGTTGCCATTACAGCAGATGTTGTGGACATAATATACATAAAAGATATTGTGGGCAAATATCATGATAAGCCGCTGACCATGATCAAAGTGTTAGATGGGCTTAGGCAGGATACCTTATTGCGTAACGGGGGATTAGATAAGTGACTTGGGGAATTGATGCTGAGTTTCCCAAAACCCGCTGCCAGGCCTGCAATAATTATGGATGCTCATAGAGTGGTAGGTCATTGGGTTGAGAAAGACGCTGGAGTCCTTACAACCCCACTACTATTGGGAGAGTATGTACTATGATGTGCTTGAGACGGTTGGTTATTGCCATCAGTGTCAAGTGGAGAAGCCATACCATCGAAAGACCACCTACCAGCTAGTTAAGCCTCAATTCGCATGGCATACTGTTTCATTAGACGTGGTGGGGTCTCTGCCAACTGGCACAAACTGCTCCAAATATATAATAGTTGCCATTGATAATTTGACAAGATGGATGGAAGCAAGGCTATCAATGTTTTGGGGGCTGTCACTACTGCCAAGATTATCCTGTAGTGTTTCATACAGTGTCATGGTTTTCCGCAATTTATTCTAATGGACAATGGGATTAATTTCACATCACATATATTGACCAAATTGAAAGAGCTCATGGCAGTCCGCAGGGTTTTAACTACCCCCTACCACCCTGAATCTAATGGTATGGTGGAACGGGTCAATGGGACCTTGGTAAATATTCTATGCAAGCTTGTAAATGAGCGGCTGTCAGACTGGAGCACCCTTTTATACACCGCTGTCTTTGCGTACAATATCAGCTACCACTCAGCAGCCAGTAAGAGTCCATTCCAATTGCTCTATGGATGACATCCAGCTCTTCCTGCATCGCTTTACTCCTGTGTGGAGGATACTGGTGGAGTCAAGCCCCACCGCTATTTTTCTACCTTAACAGACATGCTGATTAAACTTTAAACCGAGGCATATTCCACTAGTCTTTCCAAGAAGATTAGGGTTCATGCAGCTGACCAAGGTAGACGCAGCAGACTTTCACTGATTGGGGTAGGGAAATTGGTCCTGTTTCACGACCAACATGGGCTCATAAGAAGGAACAAGCTCTCCAGTATATGGAGCAGACCATTTGAGATCATCGAGAATACTGGGGTTGACACCTACACCATTAAGGAACCTTCAGATGGTCAGATAATCAACTGGTACATGCAAAGTTCCTTCAGCCTTTGGGATTTTTCATATGACCACATTATCCAGCTTGGGATCAATTAAGCTTCGATTTATTTTAATTAATGGTTCACATATCTTTTAATTTAGCTTATTGATTAAGATTATGGGTGACAATTTAATTATGTCATCTAGTAGACAAAAATAACTATTTGAACGGTTAATAATAACTCTCATAGGATCATATCCATTATAATTACAGTTACAATTTTGTAAAGATTGTTGCCAACAAATTGGGCATGAGTAAATTGACTCAAAATAGGTAATTACTCATGGGAAATTGTTGGGTTTGGTAGCCGACATGTGGCTGATACAAATGGTGATTTAATTAAGCTTTTCCTGGCGGAAAAAGCAAGAATATTTCCCAAAAACGAACCAGTATCTCTTTTTGTCAGCTAGGTGTGCCAAGACCATCGTGAATATCTCTTTTCATTGGCTAGGCATGTTGAGAATATCTGGTTACCGCAAATACCCCTTACACATGTCCTTCACTATTTTACCCTATAAATAAACCCTCACTTTACTAATAATAAACACCTTAGTGCTGTGATTACTTTATTGTTTTCAATTGCTCATTGTTTACTTCAAAGTGAAAAATTTGAATAAGTACTTCATGTCTAAGTGTCAACGCCAGAGTGAGGCCAAAGTCACTTGAATCCTTATATATTTCCAGGGTGAGGCGAAGTCATTTGAACCTTTATATTGCCAGTTTAGGGCTGAAGCAACGAATTTATCCAAACTCAACTAGGGTAATTGTCTTTATACAATTAGCAAGCTCTTATTTCATCCCAGAGGCAGTAGTTAAGTGAACCTTTGCACCACATAAAACCCCGCGGTTTTTACACAGTCCTACAAGTAATAGGCGCTTATCATCCAGTCAAGGGGGGGTAATGTTGAGATTTCAATATGACTGGATGATAAGCTAGTGTTCCGCGGATCATAATTTAGATGCAAAGCAAGATTTGAGGGCAAGTAATAGGGTTCAGTGAATCAAGAAAATCCGTTGAAGCCTCAATGATTGAACAAAATCTACATTGATAGCAAATAGAGATTGACTAAGCAAAATGTGTTGAATCCATTGAAGGATACCGAGGGTTAAGGGTTGATTGATAGAGAGAAGTCATGGAGGGTTTTAAAGAAGAGAAGAGAGGAAGAAAGAAGAAGGGAGTAAGAGTAAGTAGAGAGCCTAGCAGAGAGGGTCTGCTGGTTATATCATATTAAATAAAGTAGCGTAGCTGGGGCGATTGCCTCATATTTTTTAAAGTTTATTAAAGTTTACTGGGGGATCAACGATCTCCATATCGTTTGGCCGTTTCTCAGCGGGCTAAATCCTGTGCAACTCATTCAGCAGAAGCAAGTCATATCCGCCAAAAGTTAACATTTTGTGTTCTCATGATCTAACCCTTGTAAGGGGCAGGCATGTGCTTCACGGATTGATACATTGTATTTGGTGAAAATAGTCTCTGTATGTTCTGGGAGAATTCTTAAATTAGTTAAAGTGATTAGATCAGGTAGAAGTAATCAGGAAGCCTGTAGATTCTAGACAATTTATGTCAAAATTTACAGGTGGGGGTCAAAAAAAGCAATGGCTTTTCTACTGCAAATTTTTTACAATATAAAAGCTTTGTGAATCAAACCTTTTGATAATACCATAACCTTTCAAGACCTTCTTCAGGATGCTTTCTACAAAATTGTGTGGGAGGGTGTCAAGTAAATATACAAATTTGATGGTAGAGTTATGTTCTTGTTACAGCATGTGTATCCATGGATTTAAATGGGGAATCCCACGAACTTTGGCTTCAACTTTTACCTTTTACAGCTTCAAACATGGCTTCTGCAGTATGGAAGCCTAGATCAAATTAACCGCGGTCAAAGCAACCCTTGATTAAGGTAGCATCAGGAAATAACTCTTTCTGTCGCCATGACACCCTCTTATTAAATATGGATTATCCATCACACAATTTGAGAATGGTATGGTGTACCATCAAAATCAGTTGTGAATGGTTTGTTTGGCAATACAACATATTGCTTTGCATATACAAAGTAACAATTTGGTTGGATGCCCCCAGATTGTTTTCCTAATAAATAGATTTAAAAAAGTGACTGAACCATGTTGATTTTCATTTTATATTATAATCTATTAATTTCAACCGGCTCTCTAGTGTCAGTACAACACAATAAGCTAGACTGCACATAGCTTTAGAAAGATCATTTCTATGGAACAATTGAAATACTATTTTGGGTGATGCGATCACCACCATTTATAACATAAGAATTTCATTTTATGTAACCAATCACGTGTTTGAACTTTCCTTTTGATACACAGAGAGTTCCAATAAATTGTCAATCATTAAAATGCCACATAAAACAACTAAAGTGAGGCGTAGATGCCTATAATGTAAATTAGCTGATGCAAAAAATTTACATAAAATTATCTCTCCCCTTGTCCTCCCCCACTCTTCTCTCAAGTGCGTCATTTCAAATACATATTCTTAATTATATATAGATTATAAAATCAAATTAAAATATATTTTCACTTATGTTCACTACTAGTATAAAGGTTTGAAAAATATACTGTAAACAATGGTACACTAATATTATGATACTAAAAATATGAAAGAAATCTAAGTATTGCACTTAATTTGGCTCACATTCAGCGGTATTAGACTTCAAGACTCAATCATACTAATAATGAAGAAGTTATATGTTTTTTAGTACTAGTGGTGCCCAACCCTAAAGGGGAAGCCGACACGCATTTTTATTTGCAAATGGGTCAAACAAAGGGATTATCATAGATTAAAAAATTCATAATATAACCCCTAGGTTTTCAGCCTAGGAAGCCATATCAGATGGCGAGGAGGCTTTGAGGAAACTTTTTTCTGGCGCTCGCTTTATCTGGTGGACCATGGTGGACAGCATCAGTGACATGGGGCATAAGGTAGTATAGTTTGGGTTTTTATTCATTAATGAGGCCGGCGGTGTCCATCGCCTCAACATATTGAGCAAGTTGATGCTCAGCAAAAATGATGAGAGCTGTCACACAAGTAAATGACTTGATGCGCCAGCGGGTTTTGAAATAATTGAGGTCAAAAAGAGAAGTTTTTGCTCCATCAATGCAAGCGCGGCTCGCACCAAAAGCAAGCTCCACAAGTTTGTACTTTACATCATCCTCAAAATCATAAGGAAAATTGGGTATAGAATACCCTCGACAAGGGGCTCCATTACCCCATGGAGTTGCTGGTGAAGGAGGGTGTTGGCCAGGGCAGCTGCAGCTGCAAATGCCATTTCATTAATATTTTTATAAATGGGAAGCCCTTCCTTGGATGAAAATGGCAGGAACATGATAAGGGAGGTCAACAAAGAACTCCTTCAAAGCAAAATCCAGTTTAACATGGCACAGCCATCCATCCTCCTCAATCCATTTGAGAGCCTAAAATGGTTTGGATTCAGCTAGCGCTGGGCCAGCCACAGGAATTGGGGCTGTGGCCAGAGATGATTGGCCACGTGCTGTCAACCATGGCAGCTCAGCTAAAACTGGTTCAACTGTCAACTCAGGATTCCATAATCCAGTCAAATTTTCGAATTTTTTAAAACTTTATAAATTTTGATTGGCTACCGCTTTGGAAGCAGTGCCAGAATTCCCCAATGTTGGGGGCAGAAGGATCGAGCCCCATTCAAAAAAATGGGTGAGGCAGCTGCTGGGGTGGCACCCAAGCTCTGAGCGGCGGACAAGGCAGAAGTGGCAACTGTAGGGCACTTGTGCTTCAAGTAGTCAAGCTTGAAGCACAGGGGGCAAATGGCGCTGCTTTTTTCAACATGCGCCCATAATGGGTGACCAGGGGTGGATCTGATCATGGTGCGGGAGGGGGGGTAATTGCAAGGTGAGAGCCACAATGAAATGGGCGGATTGTTGCAAAGGCACAAGACCCTTCCAACCCATCCGCCCTATTAGGAACCACAAACTGCAACATGGGGTCTGTGCCATAATTGGCCAAACCCTCCATGAGCTTGTGGTGGAGCGTTCGAGGGAAAGGAAAGAGGGAAACCTGGCAAACTGGACACCAAAGTGGCCTCATCCAGGAACCAGGTGTGAATGGTAGGGAGCAGAGTTTTTTAAATCAATTGCAGCTTGGCTGCTGCTGCATCAGCTTCTGAGCAGAAGCCAAGGTTCAAGTACCCCTTAAAGGGGTGGAAGTTGATAAAGCTTGTGGGTTTAAAACTGCCATGGCCATCTTGATGATGGCTGCACTTGTGAATGGGAAAAGATTCCCATATTTAACCCAGAGGCTGAGATGCAAATTGCTCTGTGGGAGCACCAAAGGGCTCCAGAGCGCAGCCTGAGAGCTTGCAAGGTGGTGATACAAGTTCTGAGGGGAGACATAACGCCTGGTAGCGTTAGGAGGGCTAGCAGAGCCAGCCTGGGCGCACTTCAGTGGCGGCCATAAGATGCCAGATGGCGGTGCACCACCACGCCAAGCTGGGGCAGCAGGCATCAATTGCATCAACATCAGTAAGTTTTGGCTTGATTGAGTGGTTGTTTTTTTAAATCTGAATTATGCTTTGATTTGGGTATTGAAGCAAAAGAAAGATATGAAGAAGCTTATATTATTCTCTTTATATGTCTTTGATCACTATAGATAAGCTCTCATGGTATATATCTAATAAATATTCATTTTATTATCACTAGTGTTCTTCTTTTCTTATAGTATAATTTGTAATTAAATAAAGGATAAAAATGTGTTTCTTAATCAATTTAAATTTGTATTATGCTAAATAATGTAAAACCCTTTAATACCAATTACAAAAGTTCTTTTTATTTAACTGAGGCAAGCTGAACAGGAGATAGGCAATACTGAAATCCCAATTACAGAATTTATATAATAATACTATCTATTTAAGAAATATCATGTCAAAATTATCAGAGTGAACATATTAATCAGACGCCTTTACTATTTACTTCTAGGAATAAAAGCATTCAATTATTAACACCATCAAATTTAACCATAAAAATGAGAACATCAAGTTTAATCACTGTTGATTCACTGAACCTTAAAGGACTAATAGCCAAAATATACCAACTTTTAGCTAAATGACTTGAGCCAAATGACGCTCCAGGAATCAAAACTCTAGGACTAGTAAAATTGCATCTTATTTGTTGATCTTGGTAAGGATTTTACTGTAAAAAGGTAAAGGAATTGACCTAAATATTCATTAATTAAGAAAAGTTTCTAACGGACCATCTAGTACTAAAAAAAGAAAAATTTCCAACAAAGTACAATTGGGAACTAAGTGAGTTTTTTCCTATTGAGACGTAAGCTGCACATGTAACCTTAAAAAGATCACATAAAGTTTTTGTAATTAATCTACAGTAAAAGAAGCCTTACACGTCAAGGCATGTAATATAATTAGAAAAATAACGCCCCAGGAGAACATTTAATAAATACGCTATGAAAGTTTAGATAAACGCAGTATAGACTGAACTAAAAGAGGGAGAGACAAGCTTCTAAATTGCTAGAATTTAAAAATTTTAGGAGAGCTTATTTGTTGCTGATCTCATCATGGAGTCAACAAGAATGATAAAGTTGTCCATATCAAATTTTGTAAAATAGCCGAGCTGTACAAATAAAAGTAAATCCAGGTTATTATAAGATAAATTTTTCACTAATTCAATATGGCAAACTCCAGCTAAGAATATAGCTTATTAAATTATACTGTTTTATTTAGGACTTCCTGGTAAAAGTATTAGGAAGCAATGAAGTTATCAGAAAAAGATATAATTTTATATGGGTGATTTTGAGTCCCAATTAATTACCAAATTTTATTCAAGAGAGAAAGATATTTTATTTTTTGACATAATCAATTAAATTAACTTGGCATTAGCATTTACCTCATAAACCATAATCTTATGAATTTTTAAGAAAGTTCCTATTTGTGAACAACATGATTAAAATATTTGAGATGTAGGGCCAAAACTCACTTCCTGTCAATGACCTTGGAGTGATCCTAAGTTGTCTTTAGAGAATTTTTGAATCATTATTATTAGATTTCAAAGACTTAATCTGGCGTTCAATAGTAGAAAATATGCTGTTATTTGTGGCATCACTAATTGTATATCATGCGAAAATCTAAAAATTGTCAACAGAAGATTGAACAGGTCAATCATTGAATTTATAATAGAGAAATCCACGAATGTTTGCTGCAGATAAGCTTGATTTGGGTGCACATTTGTTATTTAAATTTTTTTACACATATGTTTAAAACTTATACAAAAACTGTACATAATAGCAGAGCTTGTGCCAATGATGTAAAGGTATCTTTTAACTTTCTGCATAAAATGAGTAAAAAGTCTTCAAAATGTTTCTTTTAAGCCCTGTGCTTATAATAAAAAATGGATAAGAATGAGTGTATTTAAAACTGGCTGTCAGGCAATTGCCTTCTTGAATTTGGCAAAAGTATATCTTGGGCAATAATTGTCCCAATTTAGCAAATACCATTGGCCAATTACAAGTCTGATACTGGGTTAATAATAATTTGGATGAAAATAATGACAATATTGGCCAAAAAAAACCCTGGTTGATTCTTGGTGGAAAAATAAAATTTGATAAACACTTTTATTAGTAACATATGGTCAAAATAACTTTAATTTGAGCAGTTGGATTGTACTGCTGTGCTTCAAATTCAAGGGAGTCCTTCAGGTCTCCCTTCCCCATCATACAACAAATCTAGTTCAACACACTGCAAAGACTTCCCCTTTTATAGGGTTGGAGGTGGCCTTGCAATGTGCAAATGATTTCCCATCAAATGATTGGGTAATTTATACTAAAAATCTTACCTCACAGATTTAAACTACTTATTATCGTTCTCAATTGGCCACTTCATGAAGAAAGGCAAGCCTAAAACTATCTGATAGGCTAACATCCCCTATTACTATTTCAGATGCGCATGGCTATAATGTTTTTCTCACTTGACTCACTTTGCGTCTCATGACGATTTAAATAAACAGCATCATGATATCAAGAGGGTTCTTTCTTGATCTCCTGTCTTCACTAAATAATTTTTTTGTAATTCATTTGGGCAAGGCCAACCAGGAGATGGACACTTATGATATGTAAACTAAAAGAATTAATATATAAAAAAGAGGCACCCCAGAGAAGCTAACTCTGTCTCCTCTTGCCAGTGGGAATGCCAAGTAAAGGAAGAAGGGAACGTGAGTAGAGGCTTGTGCCACTATTGAGCACGTATGAAGGAAGTGGTCTTATATTATGAATTAAACTGGGAACCAGGATGAGACCAACTGTCTTTGATGGGATGGTACCCAAACAACCTTGCTTGAAAGTGGTCCATGAGGTGCAACTGGAATCAAAGTACAGCTTCCTGGAGGGTGGGAGTAGAGCCTAAGATGGCATCCAAGAAAACCAGGTGAATATCCACAGAGAAATTGCAAACACTAAGCATAAGAGGGAAGGTTGTATTGGAGAACTCAAAGAAAAGGCGAAGATTTCCTTAGATAGTCTGAAGGGCTGTGCTTGCTCCTGGAAAAAGAGATGGTGAACCTCACGCCAGATCGCTTTTGACGGAGGGCACTCTTCCAGGCGGTGGAACAAAGTCCCATAATGGTCACACACAACACATGATGAGTGTGATGCGTTGGAGCGCTCAGCAGTACAGTATACCCATTTCAAGCAGTGCCACACATGGGAACAAACATGCGGCTGCAAAAGAGGGTGATGGCATACTTCCAGATGGCTTTCTAGGTATCTAGGGAGTAAGGAATATTCAACATGTCCATACAATCCACCATGTCCATGATAGGAAACCTCCTCAGTATCAAATTGTTTAGAATGGCTAGCCTTGTACTTCCTGTGTGAAGCAGGGAGTAGGGCGACCCCTCTGGGGTGGTGTTCCCACTGATGCAAATTCTCCATTCAGCGCTCCTCATGGAGAGGAGAATTAGTTTGAAGTGGGGTGACATCCCATGCAGGCCCAAAGCAGAAGGTATGTGAGGCAAGATATTTTAACAGATAGTGGTGGTGGGTAGGATTTCTGAGGCCAAGGGCACGGGAGAAATTGGAGTGGGCCATGCATGACCAGTGTTGGGCTGAGAGTGTGGGGTTGGTGACTGCAGAAAAACAGGTTCAAGATTTTGGCAGTATGGGCCTCAAAGTTGAGCAGTCCTATACCACCACTATGGCGAGGGCCAAACATGACATTCAAATGCACTGACAGTGGGTGGCCAAACCACAGCAACTCTTGCAGGAAGGCATATAACAGGGTGAAGAAAGATGGGGAAAAGGCGATAGCATGGGCCACATACCAAACTTTAAACAGGAGCATAGAGTTGGCCAGCACACCTCTGCCTGTGAGGGAAGTTTGGTGGGCTCTGAGGGTAGCGATACGTTTTGTGACATTGTCAAGTATAAGGTGACCCATTACCAATAGGCGTACCTTCCCACCTTCAGCCATACACCCAAATGGCGAATTGGATCAGAAGTGGGTCTTGGAGCGAAAAGGAGTACAAGCGGGGTGGTTTGGGGTGGTGGGGAAAGTGAACCCATGAGCTAGCTTCTCAAGCAGAGAGGAGACGGGGTGCTGGTGACCAGTGGGCTTGGAAACGCCCAAGGAAAAAAATTACACTTTTTAAGTCGTTAAGTGCAGCGTTACTTACCCCGGAGTAGACCTGGGTAGTATTCTCAAGCGCGCGTGCATCTTGGTTGTTAGATACCCCAACCACACAATCATCAGCAAACGCCAACACCTTGACTGGTTCTTGGCCTTGCGCCTGGACACCAGTAAGGCGGGCATTCACATAGCAAAATTGGGTAAAAGCTGAAGTCATATAAGAGTGGACTCAAAGGATCCCCTTGGTAGAGGCCCCTTTGAGGGTGAACCACATCAGTGAGGAAGCCAGGGCCACGCACAGCAATTGTGGCTGATTCTGTAAGCAACTTCACCCAATTAATGAACTGATGGGGGGTGGAACTTGTGGAGGCAGGCTTTGAGGTAATCCCAATTGACTATATCATAAGCCTTTTGCTGGTCTAAAAAACAAGTGCTCCGGTAGCTTTGGATTGACAGACGTTGGCTATAATATGAAAGTTTTCCTATATAGACCGCTTGGAAATGAAATCAAATTGCTCAGGGGAAATGAGATCAGAGGCAAGTTCCCCTAGGCGGTTGGCATAATTATAGTAAAAAAATTTGATATCAGTGTTAGTAAATGATATGGGCGCCAGTTGGCCAAGTACAGCTTATCTCCTTTCTTATACATCGTTATTGTGGAAGTCTTCTGACCCCCAGGAAGGAGGCGCGTTTTTAGCAAACACTGATTTTTTGAGGCAAGCAGCAAAGAGGAGAAAAAAATTAAAATATTTCTTGTAGAACTCATAAGGAATCCCATCTATACCTGGGCATTTACTGTATGGTGCACCATGAACAGCGTGCCAGAGTTCATCACAAGAAATTAAATTCATTAACTCTGGATAACAGAAAACAGTGCAGATATGTGCACTTTTGAGAAATTCAGCAACTTCACCCAGTTTGACTGGATTGGTGTAATACAATTCAGAGTAACATTTTTGAACTTCAATTGCCACTTAGGCTGGAATTTCTGAGATGGAATGTCTGGCTGCCTCACCTGTGTGCAGACCAAGCTCTGTTGTGGTGCAAAGAATTTTCGGAAAAATTAGGCGGAGCATATGTCACCAGCCGTTATATTTTTCAATATGTACTGTACACAAATGCGATGTTTGTGTTGCCTTACCAGTGCGTTGAGGTGAGCGGACATTTCTGCTTACTTGGAACCCCAAGCTGAGGTGTAACCTGCAGCAGGGACATTAGATTCCAGGTGGTCCACTTCTGCAAGCATGGACAAGTCACCGCCAAGGCAGTCTGAGAGTAGCAAGATGCGTTGTGGCATGCCTTGTGGATGGTGTTCTCTTTGAAATTTGACCAGGTTGAAAGTGGGTCCGCACAGAACGGTGTGGTAAGCTCCAAAGCTGAAGTTTCAGTGTCCACCCATGAGGAAAGCCTGGGCAACATGATCTCAGCTGGGTGGAGTTTGTACCACTTTGGTGCCTGTACCACAAGGTGTGACAAGGAGAAGGAGATTAACATCAATCTGGGGTTGGATAAATTGATTTTTGTCATCATAAATTGTGCAACCTGAGACTGAAATTTCAACGGGGCAATAATAAAGTCAATGCAAGACATTGACCCAGCTGACTGTTGTGCACATGGGGATAAAACATGTTGGGGAGCAGCAGTGCATGTTTTTGTAGGGTATCAAACAGCCTCAAAGTGGCTTTTTGAACGTGAAGTTCTACATGCCCCTGCAGGGGGGAAGGCGCTAAAGGACAATGGTCAGTGGCTGGGTTGGCCAAGAAGTTCATATCTCCCACCAAAAACGAGTCAAGAGGAAGTGGGAGGGAAGTAAGAGCCAAAAAAATTCACAACAAGCTCATGTGCAGGTCAGAGCATAAACACCAATGGCAGCATGCACTTTGTCATCCATGGAAAGGACACAACAAGTACATGGCTTTTGAGGTATGAATTTAAAGAAAAAAATTAAAATTGTTGGTCGCATGTATAAGCACCCCACAGTGTGGTGACCAAAAGGAAAGGGAAGAGAGCATGTAAGCCCATGTGTCCTCAGCACCATATGGACAGTAGGTCTCCTGAATGGCCATGATGTAAACAGGCAAATTATGTTTTAAAAAATCAGTTTCCTAGCCTATGATGGCAAGGCCTTGTGTCCAGCAATGTTTATTTAACCGAGGCAAGCCGACCAGGGGACAGGCATTATCAAAAGAAAGAAATGACATGAAACCTGAACAGGGTCAACTCCATCAAAGAAAGTTTTTCCACCTCCAGATCAGGACTCAAATTTTTCATGTTACGTCATGGGTAAGGTTTTCGTGTTATTAGACCTACTAACCGCCAATAGCTTCCTTTTTGCTGGCACCCCAATTGATGTGCGAAGGGCGGGAATTGAACCTGTAACCTTCAGGTTGGTAGCCGTATGCCCTTACTGACTCGCCTTCCACCCCCCTTGTGTCCAGCAATGTTCAATGTCCCTATTTTGAAGGCTCCCCCCAATGCACATTAGGTGCGAGGGGAAGAGCCCCCTTGGCTTCCCTTTGCCACTTTCTCAGAGGCAAGGGTTCTTGACCTCATCACTTGACCTTCATATGACGGTTTAAGGGCTAACTTTCTTTTGGATGTAGGTGTGAATTTGGTGTTCTTTTTTCCAGCTTTGTTTCAAGTTTTAGAATTGCTGTTTTCTTGTGGTGCATCATTGCAGTGCGGCAAAAAATTGGTAAATAAAATAGGTGGGCAAATCAGTTTCAATTTAGGCTTGGTAACATTATTTGAGTGTATCCAACTCCCTATTGGGTCATCAGGCTGGTTGGCACAAGCTGATTGGTGGATAGATTTGTAAACCGCTTCTGCACAAATGACCCAATGTCATCCTAGAGCTGGGCAGGAAGGATCACAGATGCAGCCTTGGCTGCCGCCTTGGCTGCTGCCCTGTGGGCCGCCTTGGCCTTTCTACACTCTTGTGGGGATACAGGTTTGACCTGAATGTAACACCCCTGCATGCCTCACGAGAATGCGGCATCAGTTTCTATGGCCAGTTCATGATGGGTGTCTGCAAAGCTCATTGCTTCTGGTATGATTTCGTTTTGTGCAATGACCTCCTTGGCTGGGCAGGTGTGGGCCTTGTGGCAAAAGCATGAAAAAAGGTGCAGATAGGGGGCACGCTATCCACAGTGACATGGAATGGGCAGTATTCCGCCCCCATCAATTAACACAAAAGAGGTGTTGGGGATTTGGGTCAAATATTCCACAGCCACTGCGGATGAGGTGATCAAAGCGTTTGCTTTGCCTGTTCAAAGGTCCAGCATGATCATAAAGCACTGCATCTAAAAGGATTAAATTTACCCATATGCTTTAAGCCCAGCTATTAGGTGGTACTCCAGACCTGTTCTTAATCGTTGTGGGGAGGAAGTCAAACGTTACAAAAATTTGATTTAATTTGGTCCAACAAGTGCGTTTTGTCTCAACCACCCGTTGACTGTCTGGGAGGTCCACCACCAAATGCACTTGTGCGGCTTCATCTGCTGCTTGTTTGTTTTTGAACCCAAGATCCAACCAACCTCAGGGCACGGAGTGCGGTGTGACATACTGCATTCAAGAAATGGATGTGCACATCTCCACAAAACTTTTCCCAAAACGCCATTTGTTGGATATCCAAGAATACTCAAACCCCGTGCTCCACTGATGACAGGGGCTGGAATTGCGGAGTATTGATGATATGGTTACATTTTTCTTGTTAGGTCAAAGTCTCCTTGGAAATACTAACCGCCAATTTTTAATATTTTCATTGAGGCCACCGGTGTTGTCAGGGCATTTACAAAGTTTGTATGGTGCAGGGCCCACGCCTTAGCCCTTTCCTTTGCTCGCTCAACTGCTACTCAACATTGGGTGCAACTTAGTCTTCTTGAAGAGATTATTGAACTTACTTATTCTTGAATCAAATATGTAGCAAAATTGATTGTAATAAGAGAGAAAAGTTTGTCTGCACTTAATAAATAACTTTAATTACCCCAATTTTTACTTTTACTAAAAAATAACTAAGTTTAAGTATTTTCTGGATATTCAGCTGATTCAGCACCAGCAATCGTAAAACTTGCCAGATTCACACAAAGTCATGCTCACAACAGAGGTCACCTGTAGACCACAAAAAATGCCTAAACTTGGAGGCTTTCAAAGTGAGTAACCCTCAAAATCTTCTTTTTCAACTTCCCAGGAATAGTTGCCCTTGAAAAGCAACTAGTAAGCTCTTTATTTCATCTTAAAGAGCTTGAGCAGCGCCCACTAAAACTCACTAAAGACAAGGTTAACCCCAGTGAAGGGAGCATGGCTTCGTTTTTGTATGTCTAAAAATCTGTAATGCAAGGCGCATCTGACAAGCAAAAAAATTAAACACATCCTTTCTTGCTTAAGTCGTCTGGCAAAAAATATGTTAGTTCCATACATGGACAACCTTCATACCTGGCAGAGGTAAAGGAGGTCTTTTGACTGAATTCGGTTCAAAGCAAAATCTTAACAGGGAAAAACAGTCCTTTATGCACCTTAGCATATATGAAGGCGAACTGATCACTGCCTTTGTTGAGCAGTTTTACCTCACTGCGCAGAGGTTATCAACGTCTAACATGATAACCTTGATGATGCCATCGCAGCCATGTTAACTGGGTTAGCTTCCCAACCCCCTCTAGCCAGGCATATCATTTCAGTGAAGCTCAACTTCAAAACATCCTCAACTTAAAAGAGGTTTTTTATTAGATGTTGCTTATTTTCATACATGTGCGACAACAAATGAAGCTGAGATGAAACCTCCTGTTTCAATAATTGAGGGTCTTTCACCTGTAGAAAAGTTGAGGTGATCCCACCTGTGCTATTCACCCTGTGAACCTGATCCTTCAGTGCGACTTGGAAAACACATCACTCCCTGCTGTAAATCTGAGACCTGTATGGTAGTTAATACTGTACTCCCACACAAGCTTATTAAAGCTATTGTGCCTTCCCCTCCAGCCCAACTAGTTGTTGCACGCCATAAGGGTAACCCTTGTAACAGTAAAGAGCTTGTTTGAAATAAGTATGGTCAGAAAATCGCTACCCAACCTCATGTACCTGTCTCCGCTACCTCAATTGAAACATTGCCAGTCATTGATAATAACCATGGTGATGAATCTGAAGGGGGTTATGATGATGTTGGTTACTACATATTGGAAGCACCTGAAGAAGTGGAGATCCCTGATCAATTGAAGCTGAAGGAGTAGACTATACCATCATACCTAAGGAAACGTACCTCAGCAAAGTGCTAGTTTGTCCCAAAGTTATTGACACTGCCAGCGGTGCTGATTAGTTCTTGGCTGACTTGGTTCGACTTCTTCAGCAGGTCCACACCATGAAATTTATCCTGGAAAAATACCCTGAGACTTCTCATAAACTAACCTCCACTTTCCGGCTCAAGGAGGTCGAGGCTCTGTCTCCTAACTATGGAGGAACACTTCCAAGGTGGAAGTGGTCATTCAAAAAGTCTGGGTAATGGTCATCCTGGATATTGGCTCCCTAGTTAATGTAATCTCCTATAAGTTTATCAAACAGATAAAGTTGGCGCCTGACTTGGAGTACAATCAAGAACATGGAACTTCAGGCCTGAACAACACCCATGTCATCAGAGCATACTCTTCCTTATACATTTGCATTGGAAAGCTTACCTTATCATCCCCTACAGTGAACTTGGACAACAACGCCTATGATATGCTCATAGGTACTCAATTTATGATTAAGTATGAAAGAATTATCAATTTGACGCAAGGTTTCCTCTCACTAATTAATTACAAAGTCCCTTTAGTTTTATCTAATAAAAATCCTGACAAGAATTAATATTCTTGCCTGGTTGAATACTGCTTTTTTGCTATGAGTTTGCATTGTTTCACCTCTGTGTGCGACACAAATAAGTTGCCCAAAACAGTGGATGCTAGGGACGGTATCCCTTTCTATGCTGCAGACGAGGTCTTGATTAAGTCTGTTGAACAAAGAGTGTTTGACACAAAGCCACGCTTAAATCCTACACCACTGCTTGTTGCAACTCGTAAGCCTTGAGGGCGTTAGCCCCTTTGGTCCTAGGGTGTTGCCTGTTATACTAGACCTAGATTACCTGAGACCTATCACAGTCCTGTTGTGGAACCTCACCAGCTAGGACATGGTAATAAAAGAAAACACCAGGAAATAGACATAGGCTTATTGGTTCCCATAGAGGACAATAAATGTATCCGCTTCATTGGCTCTAGTATGAATTTGGGCTTGGTAACGGATAACTTGGTATGTACCTTGACCAACGTCCAAATTTCGGATGAATTGACCACAGATGTGCTGAAAAAAAGTCCATAATCTATTAAAAGGATATAGAGACATATTATCCAAATTGGATAGTGACTATATTATCATATGAAGTACTGGAGCCACTCCATAGACGTGGGGGTGATAGTACTATTCTGTCAAAGCCTTACCATAAGTCAAAGGTGGAAGAACAGAAGATGAGGACGGAGCTCAAGCAGTTATTAGACGCTGGGTTACTAGTTCCTTCACAAAGCCCTTGGTCTTCCCCATTTTGCTAATCAAAAAGAAGAACGGAGGTCATCAGACAGTCATGGACTAGTGTAAGCCAAATACCCTCATTAAAAAAGGATAGCTATCCTATAACCTAGGTTGACGACGTCCTGCCACAACTCTCTAGATCTAACTTTTCCTCAATGGACTTGGCTAGCTGCTATTGGCAAATGGATCTTTCTCCTCAAGATCAGGAGTAATGTGATTTCATTTGCAGTGAATTATTTTTCAACCCACTCTATTACCTCAAGGGTTGTGCAACTCACCTCAATTTTTCACGAGCCATGAACCATATCTTGAAGGACCAGAAGTTAAGTTGTGTCATCGTCTATCTCATTGACATCACAGTATTTTTAAAGACCTTCAACGAACATGTGACTCACTGAAGGAAGTGTTTTAATGCTTACGCAAACCAACATCAAAATTAAAACCCTCCACTTGCACTTTTTCAGATGAGGCTAAATTTCCTTGGACATGCCATTTCCCGCAAAGGAATCCAACCTTTACAGGACAAGGTTGAAGCCATATTAAAAATGCCTCCCCAAGAATCTATGGGATATTCAGGTATTTTTGGGAATGATGAGGACCAACAGTTCATCCCAAAGTTCTCTTATCTCAGTGAGCCCCTTGTCCGTCTATTGACAAAGAACACCCCTTTCCAATGGATTGAAAACAGAAGCCCGCTTTTGTGACACTAAAGCAACTGCTTCAACAACGTCCTATCCTGCAGCACCCAGACTATGGTAAACCTTTCATTTTATTTACCAACGCCTCAGACTATGCTGTCAGGGCAATCTTGGTTCAACTTGATAAAAGGGGTAGATCATCCCATATAATACTTTATTAAGATGCTGTACAAGGCGGAGCGCAACTATGGTTACATAAAGAAGGAAATTCTTGCCGTTCTGTTAGCTGTGAAACACTACTTTCCTTTCCTTTATTGAGCTACTTCATTGTAGTTATGGGTCATACTTCTCTATAATGGTTACAGAACCTGAAGGTTCCTACTGTCCGGTTAGTGCGCTGGGTTCTAAAGCTATAGCATTATGACATGAATATAGAACATTGTGCTGGAACCTGTCACACAAAGTAATTGGTTAACTCGTCAGCTAGTTCTGCACTTGTATAATAGTGAGGCGGAGAGGTTATATGACCTCTTACTGACCCCGATGACTGGGAGGATGAGGATAAGCCTATATAGAAACTTTTAGCCCGGAACTCCCACAACACCAAAGTGGATAGAGGGAAGTTGTATAAGCGGGTGGGGGCAAAATGACTGCCTTACCTTAGGCCCTCAGAACGTGTACCTGTTATACTGGAAGCTCACTCTTCCCTAGGACATGGGGGTGTAAAGAAAACCTATGAGTGGATTGGGGAGCGGTACTATAGGGAAAAACTCACGGAAGCTATTGTCAAAGTCTTGAATGCCTGCCTCACTTGTAAAAAGCAATCCAGTTTCAATACTAAATACCAATATAAGCCTACTACCCCTCAACAACCATTCTACACTATCAGCCTAGATGTAGTAGGTCCCCTTCCACAGACTACAAACTAAAATAAATTTAACTTTAGAAGGTTTAGCCACTTTACTAAGTGGGTTGAATCCGTGGACCTCCCTGCCCAAACGGCCAATGCCACTTTAACGTTCTTACATCAAAACTTTTTCACTCGCCATGACTTTCTCCAAGTACTATTCTGTGACAATGGTAAAGACTTTACCTCCAGAGTAGTCAAAGTCCTGGATACCTCCATGGGAGCCCAACATCTCTTCTCACATCCTGATAATCCCTCTACCAATGTGATCAAGGAGAGAGAAAATGGAACCTTAGTTTCCATTCTGAATAAAATGACATCCTCTGATCCACTTCAATGTGATCAGTTTCTACCCAAAGCTCTTATGGCATATCAGATTAGATATCACGGGATCCTAAAGATGTCCCCATTCTGTGTTTTGTATGAGAGAGAACCAGGAATACTATCCTTTTTAGCTAAGGATGTCTTCTCTAGTGGTGAGAAACCTGAAAAAGCCATTAGAAGATTGGCTCATCATATTATTCATCTTTAATCTAAGGTTATGATGAACTTAGCTAAAACGGTTACTGAAGAAGGATAAGCTACCAATGAGCTTTGGGCTCCCTACCTTCATTCCAAGTGTCTGACATGGTCCTATACTACCATAATCGCATCCCTCCTACAAGTGGAAAGCTTGTATCAATTTAGGAAGGTCAGTTCACCATCACCTACATGAGAGGCAATGAGTACTCTATACGTTCTTGGCTACAGGAATTACTATCAATTGGGTACATTGCTGCTTCCTACGACCCTATTCTCGCCCCAACATTCTTATGGGGTGATGTCAAACAATTTCCCTCTTGACTTTAAGAGAAGAATGTTTTATATGATAAATGTCCAGATTTATTAATTACTGTTGGACAATTACATGTCCAATATGGTGATATGAGCATTTTGGATGGAAGAAAACGAAGTTGGCCAAAAGACCCTGGCCAATTTTTGGTGGAACCCTTAAATTGGGGCAGTACTTTATTAATGTTTTTCAGGCAAATAGCACGAGTTTTAGTAGGCAGATCGCACCAATTATATGGCGTTTTCAAGGGAATCCATCAGAGATTCCTCCCCATCCCATTAACAATTTAGTTAAACCATTTTAAGTGGATACCACCCCTTTTATAGGTTTGGAGGGGTACCACAAGGTAAAACTATTTCCCCCATGGTGATTGGATTAAATATATCAAAAACCTACCTCATGGATTTGTCCTGCCCACTTACGACATTCCATCAGGTGTTTTATTGAAGTGAGGTGAGTTTTAAGAGATCCATTAGAAAAAACAGCATATTCCTCAAATAGGCTCAAAGCTTATTTTAGATTTTCCGCCCATCTCTCAAGCCTCAAGATGCCTTAAATACTAAACAATGAGATCGCAATAGGGTCTGCTTTTTGATACCCTCACTGAGACTTAATAAAACTATTAAACCAACTTATTAGTATATCTAAAGCTTCAATATTTCTGATAGTCAAATTGTTTTTGGAATCCAGCGGAGATCAGCACCAGTGAGCAATAATTCTGGATTCCCAATCGCTGATCTTAAGGGTTAGCTCCTTTTTGGGGGGAGGTTCTGGGGTTTACTTGCAGGTTATTAAGATGTTGTCAACTTATGGAGTGTTTTTTAAAATGTTACCATTTTCAAATGGTAAAGAACTTGGCTAGTTGCCAGAAACAACAGTATGAGGACTATTGACACCTTGCTAAGTTTCCTTCATTGGCTTCAGGTGGGGAGTGATAGCACTGATCACTCCTTAGATGCTTGTCCAGCATCTAATCCTTGAGGGATCTCTTGATATTCAGTATTTTCAGGTTTAAATTACTTAAAAATAGAAGAATAGACAAAGATAACATTTATTTAGATAAAAAGGTGAGGCTTTTATAGCAGATCAGACCACCTAAAATACAATTATATGATATGAGGATATATTGGATTCTGGGGTAGCACAATGCATAATACATTAGTAAGGCTCCAACCCTAAATATCTCTAGTGTAACCCATCAGAAACTCATAAAACATCATCAGTGCAACCCTCGGCAACTCATCATATCCCAGAAATCCTCATCATTGTCTGCAATTAACCCTGGAATTTCCCCACCAACGTTGGCTGGCAATCATAAATATAAAATCATGGCAATGTCCGCTGAAACTTTGAAAAAATATCAATTGTAGATTGATCCTCCGCATTAGTCACCTGTAATTTATAGTAAATACAAAATATTATTTGTAGATTTATCTTTGGCATTAATCGCCAATAAATCTTATTAAATCCAAAATAATATCATGTTTCATCATAATACTCTGACTATGAATGTTGCATTAAAATAGATCAACACAATTTTTGGTGAGCAAGACTTAAAGCTGCACCACTAAATAATTCTTAAAAATTATTGACAATTTATCCATATGCTTTGGGAAACGCAAGACATTGAAAGAAATTATTTTGATGAGCTAATAGACTAAAACCAAAAGTAAAAGCAGGTTTAATTAAAAATGTTTGGAGTCTTACTCGCCTGATACAATTAACCGCTGAGATCCATTGAATTCTTAAAAGTTAGAAAAAATTAAAGTAGTCAGGGTTGCATGACGTAATTAAAACAAACCCGCTGGGATTCACTGAAAAATCAAAAGTTGAACCAGCTGAATTTTGTCAGCAAGGGCGCCCAACATAAGGTGATATATTGAATTCATCAAATTAGGTAAAGTTGAACCCTTAAATTATAAAAGTTAATTGGCATCAATGCCCAATTAATAAATCATGATAGCTGATATCAAAAAGAAACATAATCTGGTATACAGTATCAAAAGTGTCTTTATGCTGTGGTTATATGTAGCTTACCCTTGGAGCGTTAAAGACACTCCTTATAGATATCGTTTTCTCACGGCCTCCCAGTATAATATTTTCCTCAAAATGCTGTTATGTCATCTGTAGCCTTTCATAGACTATTCAACAGTGTTTTTTTTAATATTAGTTGTGCCCAACTCAAGAGGAGGGTCTCCATGCATCTTTAAAACGTTGATCCAAACAAAGGGGTTATTAGACAATATAAAAAATCATACATGGTTCCACAGCGTTGGCCTAAACAAACATTTTATAAGGGGAAGAGGTATCATAGTACTTTCATCCAGCGCCAGCATCAGATGGTGGGAAAAGGCATACAGAAAAGGGGTTGGAGTGTCAGTGGTGTGGGCTGCAGGAGAAAGAGGTGAGGGTTCTCCTCATCAATGAGGCCAGCGGTGCTCATCTCCTCAACGTGCTGATTGAGCTGGTGCTTAGTGAAGGTAATAAGTTTAGGCCTGAAAGTGAACAATTTGATGCATCAGCAAGTTTTAGGATAGTTGGGGTCAAAAAGTGATGATCTTGCCACGTTGGCGCATATTCATCCTGCTGCAAAGGAATGTTCTTCAATCTCATACTTCTCGTCATTGTAGAGGTCTATAGGGGAGGATAGGGTAGGAATACCCTCACAAAGTGATTTGATCGCCATATGGAGGGCTTGTTTGAGGAGGGAGTTGTTGGAGGCAGTGGCTGCTTCAACAGCCTTTTGATATATGGTTTTGTAAACGGTAAACTTGCTATAAGGGCGAAAATGGCGGCGTGGAGTTAAATTGTGGGGTGTGTGAAAAATTCTGAATAAGTGAAGTTGGATTAAATTCTGTAAGCGATTTTATCATCATTGATCCACTAATAGGATTAGATGGATCATGTACTGCCAGATCTAAGGCAGCGACAGAGGTTTGGTTGGGTGGCAGATGCTGATTGGCCGCACACAGTAGACAACATCAATTCCGCCGGTGCATTAACCACAATAGCACAGAGATAAACTGGCAAACAAGCCCTGGTTAGGTGGAGCAGTGGGAGCAGTGCCTTCAGCTGTCAAGGTTGGGGGATTAAGGATTGATCCCTATTAAAAAAAATTAGTTTAAATGGTTGTTGGTTTAGCGCCATAGGGAAGAGTGGTGAAGGTAGCTTAAGCAGAACCTGATGGGCACTTGTACTTTAATTGGTTAAGTTTAAAGCACAAGGAACAGATGGCGCAGCCATTTCTGATGCGTTCCAGAAGCAATGATCCAGGCAGATTGATCACGGTGCAGGGGTATCAAGAAGTGGGTGTCATGACAGAAGGGGCAGTTTGTTGCAAATGTACAAGGCCCAGTGATATAATTTGCACCATTGAGAACCATGAACTGCAACATGGTGTCAGATCCATAGGCAGCCAAGCCTACCATGAGTATATGACAAAGGCGTTCAGGGGAGAGGTGGGAGGTTAAGCTGGCCAACTATAACACCAGCGTGTCTCATCTGGCAAGCGAGCTTGTATGGTTGGGATTGGTATATTTTTATATATTAAGGGCAGGCGTGTAGCTTCATATCGTATGCTTCACAAGACAAGCCAAAGTTCAAAACACCCCTTATAAGGGGAAGTAATTTATAAATCCAGTATACTCTATAAATTCCTTGGCCATCTTGAAGTTGGCCAAGCACGTGTAAGGGAAAAGGTTCTTATACTCAAACCAAAGGCTGAATTTCAAGTTGCTCTGAGGGAACACCAGGGGGCTTCTGAGCACCTCCTGGGAGTATGCAAGGTGATGGGTTAGGTCCTGAGACGAGACATAGCACTGGAAGTGTTTTTGGGGATAGCTGGGCCGGCCTGGGGGCATTTTTAAGGTGAGGGATAAATGCCATAAGGTGGCACATACTGCCCCAAGTGGGGAAGCAGGCGTCAATAGAATCAACAAATCTAGGTTTGGTGCAGTTGTAAAGTTAGTTGAGCATAAATACTTTTTAAAAATCCAAATCCAAATGATTAAGTGATTAAATTGAAAGAAAAAGCAGCCTACTTAACAGTGTCCTTACATAATTATTGCAAATTAATTTTAGAGGATTCACATATGTTAACCATTTATCCTGTAAATGTTTCTCAAGACGTCCACTCTAAACCTCATCACTATTAAAAGTTCTTCAAGATCTTCTTTACATCATCATTTTCTTATTTATCCTCTAGTATTTCTATAAATATAAAGATCCTATTTCTCTCAAGGGATTGAAATTGAAAATGGGTAATCTTGGGATCTAGATAAGTAATATGGAGTCTCCTTGTAGCGCATGTGGGGAATACCCATGGAAACATGGGTGAGTAACTAACACCATAACCTAGAGAGGCACTTTAAACGGGTCCTGTAACGGCCTGATAGAAGTGTGGGATGGCAATGATGACTATGCTGAACTATCATCGAGAATGTCTACCACTCCATGAGGGAGAATATGGCCAGGAAGGGGGAGTATGAGTTGGACATGGTGTCTGTCAAATAGCTTCCCCACAAGCGAGGGCTGCATGGGTGCAGACCCCAGGACAAGGGAGGGGCGATCCTGGTTGGCTGAGCTTCAGTGCACCTTCCTACAATAGGTGTTATAGCTTGCTAAGTTGGTCTGAAGCTCAGCTAGATGCCAGTTCGGTTGGAATGAGATGGCTGGTAGCAAAAGTGATCATGCAAGAAAAGTGCATTTGATCTGAAAGAACTCCAAGGCTTCCTGGACAAAAAGAGGCGGTGAGCACAACTCCACTAAAAAAGTAGGTAACACTAAGTGAGGTCTTTGGCTTCTCCCCCTTAGGGGCTGTTAGACATTTACTTTTGAAGCTCAAAAATAAGAATTTCTTAGGTCAAGTTCTGTTAAAAAAGGAAATGTTGGCAATTTGCAATTCCAAAATCCTATTATGAGCGAGTTAATGAAAATGTCAACGAGAACAGCCAAAAGACCCTGGCCAATTCTCGGTGGAGCCCCATAAACTGGGGTAACACAAGTTTGAAACCTGCATGGGCACTTTCTATAAAAACAATTAATTATATTTCTCCAATCACATGAAAGACTTCGGGGAACCTGGTGGAAGGTACTCCCCCAACCAGCAACAAGTCTTTCATTACACCTGCGCGGGGGCCACCCCCTTTTATAGGCGTGGCGGTGGCCCCTGAGGTTAGAATATTTTCTTAAATGGTGATTGGTTAAGGTACATCAAGACCTTGCCACATAAGTATATTTTGCCCCAAAACCCCAACGTCTGTTTTACCAATTTAACTAACTTCCTCCATGATCTGATAGGATTGACACCCATATTACCTAAATTGGAAAGCATCAAAGCTATATCTCAAACCTATCCCTGAATCTCTCTGACCTTCAAAAATAGTATAAATATTAATCATTGAAAGTCGGAAAAGGATCATTTTTACTTCTGGCCTCATCTACTAATGAAAAATATTAAAAACCAAGTTTTTTATTAGTGCAATTTATTAAATTTTATTATCTACTCTTGTGGGATCCAGCGGCGTTAGCACCAGCGAGCACATAGAAAACTGTATTCCTACAAAATGATTTCACTACAGGGGACCCCTGTAGCCAAAAAATAGTGCTCTTCCAAGGCAACTAACTAGTGTTTTTGCCCGCCTTAAGGTGCTTGAGCAGCGTCCAGCTATACAAAACCCCCTATTCGAGACAAATTCACACCTGGTAAGGGCAGCATTGCTTCCTTCCTCTATGTTTATGAATATGAGATGGAAGGAACAACTGACCAACAAAAAATAAATTATATTCTTCCCTGCTTAAACCGTTTAGCTCAAGAAATCATGGTCCCTTCCATGGTCAACATCAGCACTTGGGCAGAGGTTAAGCACGCGCTTATTGATGAGTTTGCTCCAAACAGAGTTTGCAACGGCAGAAACAGGCCTTTATAATCCTTAGTTTGCAAAAGGGAGAATCTATTAACTTTTATGTGGATTACTTCTATTTAAAAGCTCAACCACTGTTGCATGTATAGATGATCTCTCTCAATGTGGCAATTGCAGCTATCTTGACTGGCTTAGCATCTCATCCTCCCTAAGCGATGCATATCTCTTCCATAAAGCGCACTTACACAACTGTACGAGATATCAAGGAAGCCTTATTTACGGTTGCTGATATCTATGACCCTGACCCTACTCAAGGGTGTTTGAGTCACACATTTACGCCAATTAAGTTAATTTTTACTACTGCTATTACCCTTTGGAAACCTGTTCTTAAGATGTTGCCAGCACAAACGGTTATTCCTTCCTAAAACAATAATTAGACTGTACTGGTTGTGACAAGGAAGTGCATTCCTGCATCTTCAGATTTAAATATTTAAGTCTGTGAAAGTTATTGACCCTTTACCTTGTTTATCTTCATCTTCAGAGCGGCCTTCCCAAGTGGTTCCTAAGACTGTTCTTCGGCATAAACCTTTATCAGGTTCCAATCACTCCCATTTACTATGGGTTAAATGACCAGGTCACAAGGGATAAACTTCCTGTTTCACAAAAGCAGCCCACCATTGGAATACTCAAAGCTATTAAGATAAAGTTCCTACCCCTCTAGTGCTATCTTCCTCAGCCTCCCATTTGGGTAGCCCTAGTCTGAAGCCTATCTCTTTTTGGCAGAACCAACCCCCTACTTTGAAAGTCGAAACTCAAGCAGTGGAAGTTCCAACGCCTCCCTCAAAAGTTAAAAGGTGGAGGAACAACCCCTTAACTTATCCTCCCATAAGGGTAGGCCTGATCCTACCCCACTTCCTATGGGCTCCCTACCTGAATTAATAACCCCTCTGACGATGAGGTTGAGGGGGTAATGAAGATGTGGTTCATTATGTTTTAGGAGCCCCAGGTGAGTGGAGGTACCAATTGTTTGAATCTGGAGAGAGTCAATTGGGCTAAAATCTCTCGTCACACTTATCTTCAGCATGTGATAAGGGTCTTGAGATTATTGACACAGCTAGTGATGTGGAGCAATTCATTGCTACGTTTCTCCACTCTACCAAGTGTGTGCTTACCTTTCAGGCTATCTATTAGAAATACCCTGAAATGGCCAAACGGCTTGCCTCCACTCTTCATCTAAAAGAACTCCTCACTATTCCTCCCTCCTTGGGTGGTAATTTAAGTAAAGTGGAGGTCGTTGTTAATGGAGTGCAGGTTAAAGCTATCCTTGACACTAAGTCCCCAATGAACCGTGTCAACCAGACTCATGAAGAAAATTAAGCTGGCCCCAGATCTTGACTACACTCAAGAGTTTGTAACGGCTGGGCCAAACAACACCCGCGCCATTGGAGCATACTCTTCTCTGCCCATACAATTAGAAAAGATTCTCTTGTCAGCTCCAGCAATGGCTTTGACTAATAACTACGACATACTCATTGGAACCCACTCTATGCTTTAATTTAAAGGTGTTGTTAATTTGAAGCAGGGCTATCTCTGCTTAATTAACTATAATGTTCCTCTGATCTTGTCTAATGATGAGCCCAATAAAGAGGATTATGTTTGCACAGTTGAGTGCCCCTCCTCCACTTTATCCCTGCACTACACCACGGCAGGAAGGCATACCAGACTGTTGCTCCCCTCAGTGGACGCATTGGAGGGTATCCATTTCTATGCTTTTGAAGTGGTGGTCATTAATGCCGGGGAACAAAGGGTAGTAGACACGAAAATTACCATGCAAATCACTCCCAAAGGCTTACTGCACCTCATCAGCATAGATGGAGTTAGTCCTTTTTAGCCAAGAGTTTTTCCAGGCGTGTTAGATCCTGCCTATATTCGGCCTATTAACCTGTTGCTGGAAAATCATACCAATAAAGAGATGGTGTTAATGAAGCATCAGGAGATCAGCAGAGGCCTGTTAATACCCATTGAGGACATCAAGCAAATCCACTGTATTTATCTATGGTAGATATCGGTTCACCTACTTACCACTCCATATGTACTCTACCTTCTGTCCAAATCTCTGATGAACTAACCCCAGCTGAGTTGGAAAATGTCAACTCATTACTTGAGGCCTACAGTGACATTTTCTCCAAATCTGAAAAAGACTATGGGCATATGAAGGGGTTGATGTATACAATCAATGTCGGCGATTCTAAACATGTTCACTCCAAGCCCTACCGCAATCAAAAGTTGAGGAGCTACAGATGCAGACGGAACTCAAACAGCTGCTGGATGCCGGCTTACTGGTGCCTTCACAAAGCCCTTGGTCCTCCCCCCTTTTATTAATAAAAAAGAAAAATCTATGTCATCGGGTAGTGATGGTTTACCACAAAGTAATAACCTCACCAAGAAGGATAGTTACCCTATCCCTCGCATTGATGATGCTCTGGCCCAACTTTTTGGGTCTAAGTACTTCTCCCCCATGGACCTGGCTACCAGTTATTGTAAAATTGACCTTTCTCCACAAGAACAGGAGAAATGTGCTCTTATCTGCAGTGAGGGTCTCTTCCAGCCTACCTGACTCCCACAAGGGCTGTGTAACGAACCTGCCACTTTCCAGTGAGCAATGGATCATATCATGCAGGATCTAAAATTAAGTTGCGTCATCATCTATCTTGATGATATCACAGTCTTTTTTAATACTTTCAATGAACATCTTGCTCATCTAAAGGAGGTGTTTCAACACTTGCGGGCTTTTAATATCAAATTAAAGCCCTCTAAATGCACCTTTTTCTATAGGAAGCAGGATTTCCTTGGACACTCTATCTCCCAAGGTGGGATACAACCGATTCAAGATAAAGTTAAAGCAATATCTAAGACGCCTGCGCCCAAAACCCTTCGTGACATCTAGGTATTCTTGGGTATTATGGGGTATTACCATCAATTTATACCAAATTTTGCGCAGCTCAGTGAGCCCCTAGTACGGATCCTAACTAAGAGCACCCCCTTCCATTTGGGGTGCTGAAAAAAGTCGCCTTTGATCCTTAAAGGCATTGTTACAAAAACGACCAATGCTTTACCACCCTGACTAGAGTAAGCCCTTCATGTTGTTCAATGATGCCTCTTACTACGCTGTTGGTGCAATATTAGCCTAGTTGGATAATCATGGAGTCAATAATCAAGTCTTACTTTAGTAAAATGCTTTCAAAAGCTGAGTGAAATATAGCATCACGGAAAAGGAGTGCTTGGCTGTCCTGCTTGCTTTCAAACACTATCGCACATTCTTATATGGGATATCCTTCAAATTAATTACAGACCACGCTTCATTGAAGTGGCTACAAAATATGAAAGATCCCACGGGGCGGTTGGCTCGCTGTGCTCTTAAATTCCAGTCTTATGATATGAAAATTCAACACCGAGCTGGGACCCATCACTTAAATGTTGATGGATTGATGAGGCTGCTAGTCCTTCATTCGAATAACAGTGAAGAGGAGCGGTTTCATGATTTATAAATGACCCCAAACCAATGGGAGGATGAAAATGAGCCCATCCAGAAGATGCTATCCAGGCACTTCCACAACACAAAAGTGGAGGATAGGAAGTTGTATAAACAAGTGGGGACAAAGTGGCTGCCTTACCTTCAGCCCTCAGAATGAGTACCCGTTATCCTAGAAGCTCACTCCACCCTAGGTCATGGAGGGGCGAAGAAAACAGATGAGTGGATTATGGATCATACTATTGGGACGGAATGATGGAAGTTATTGTTTATGTCTTAGAAGCTTGCCTTATGTGTAAGAAGCAATCAAGTTTCAAGACTCAATATCAGTATCAAACTACCCCCCCAACAACCGTTCCACACCATCAGTTTGGATGTAATAGGTCCCCTTCCTCAGTCTACTATTGGAAACAGATTTATCCTAGAAGATATTGACCACTTTAATAAGTGGGTTGAAGCCGTGGCTCTTCCTGCTCAAACGGCCAAGGCCACCGCCACTTTCTACACCAACAAAATTTCACACGTCATGGCTGCCCCTTAAATACTACTCTGCAATAATGGTAAGAACACCTCCAGAGTAGTCAAAATCCTGGCCAAAATCTATGGGAGCACAACAACTGTTTTCAGCTTCATATAACCTTCTACCAATGGGACTGTGGAGAGAGAAAATGGAACCCTGGTTTCCATTCTTCAAAAATGGCATATCTGATCATCTTCAATAGGACCAATATTTACCCAGTGCTCTTTTGGATTACCAGATTGGCTATCATCAGATTATTAAAATGTGCTCTTTCCATGTCTTGTATGGGCGGGAACATGGACTACTTGCCCTCTTAGTCAAAGATGTATTTTCCTCTATAATTGAGGAACTCAAGAAGGTCATGAGAAGATTGGCTCAGCGCATAATTCAACTCCAATTTGAGGCAATGACCAATTTAGCAAAAACCGTGACTAAAGAAGGCCAGGCGGCAAATGAGCTCAGAAACCCATGCCTACATTCCAAGTGTCCAACATTGTATATATTACCACAACCGCATCATTCCTAGAAGCTGGAAGCGTGGAACAGCTTGGGAGGGTCCCTTCACCATTACATACAAGAGAGGAAATGAATATTCCATTGTCACTATCTACTGGTATCATAATTAATCGCATACATGGCCATTTCCTAAAGTTCTACTCTCCCCTAACATTCTTGAGGGGTCATGTCGGACATTTACCTTTTTGGCTCAAAAATAAGACTTTTTTAGGTTAAGTTCTGTTGAAAAAAGGAAATGTTGGCAATTTGCGATTCCACAATCCTATTATGAGCGATTTAATGAAAATGTCAACGAGAACAGCCAAAAGACCCTGGCCAATTATCGGTGGAGCCCCATAAACTGGGGTAACACAAGTTTGAAACCTGCATGGGCACTTTCTATTAAAACAATTAATCAGATTTCTCCAATCACATGACAGACTTCAGGGAACCTGGTGGAAGGTACTCCCCCAACCAGCAACAGGTCTTTCATTACACCTGCGAGGGGCCACCCCTTTCTATAGGTGTGGCGGTGGCCCCCAAGGTGAGAATATTTTCTCAAATGGCGATTGGTTGAGGTACATCAAGACCTTGCCACATGGGTATATTTTGCCCCAAAACCCCAACGTCCTTTTTACCAATTTAAATAACTTCCTCCATGATCTGATAGGATTAACACCCATATTAGCTAAATTGGAAAGCATCAAAGCTATATCACAAACCAATCCCTGAATTCCTCTGACCTTCAAAAATGGTATAAATATTAATCATTGTAAGTAGGAAAATGATCATTTCTCCTTCTGGCCTCATCTACTAATGAAAAATATTAAAAACCAAGTTTTTTCTTTGTGCAATTTATTAAATTTTATTATCTACTTTTGTGGGATCCAGGGGTGTTAGCACCAGCAAGCACCTAGAAAGCTGGATTCTAAAGGGTCTTAAACCTGGGGGTCATCAGGTCATGTCTCCCACAAGGGAGATGAGAGGCATATAACATATCCTAGTTGGGAAGACGGTCTGCCCAGTATTTAAATAGGGAAGACTTATGTCAGTTTTAGGGTAGTTTGATATACACCCAATTCACAGCCAGGCCCACATTTGGTGGTGCTTAGATTTTCACAGCCTTTATTGCGTGTGAGCACTACCCCAGGCCTTCATCCCACAAGGTCGCCTGCTCTAGAGTCATTTGGAGCTTTTAAAACTAAAAAAATGGATTATTTCAAAAAGTTATTTGCATTTAGGTGCTTATCTCCGGCTTGGTGCATGATCTCAAAGTTGAAGCCTTGCAGCTGAACAGACCTTCTTGCAAGTATTCCGCATGGATATTTAATTTTTGTCAATTATCTAAGTGAGGCGTGATGTGTAACTATCTTTAAGAGTACGCCATAAGCGTAAAGTCAGAAGTGGTGTACTACATTGACCACCACTAAGCACTCACTCTTGGTGAAAGTGAAATTGCGCTCTTCTCTGGTAAATGTCTTCTATTAGAGCTCTATAGGTTGACTTAATATTTCTTCTTCTAACTGTGCTAAGGTGGCGCTCATACCCATATCACTGGCATTGATGTAAACGTAAAAGGACTTTGCAAAGTCCATGTATATCAGTTTCTAAGCTTTTATAAAAACTTCTGTCTAAACTTGGTGGAGGCAGTCTTAAACTTTTGTTCCTTATTGAATTGTACTAATTTATTGAGAAGATTTGTGAAGGCCCAGAAATGTCTGCATAGTTCAATACAAATTGGAGGTATCATCCTGCCAAAGCCTCTAACACATTGACATCTCAGATGCACTTATAGAAGCTCATCCTGGAAATTGCTTTGACGTTCCCTTGCTGAGGCTTAATACTTCTATTTACTTCATGGCAAAGAAATTATAACTTTATATTTAAGAACGAGCACTTGATTCTTTTCAATTTGAGGTTGTTCTCAATTATATGAGTGAAATCATCATTCAGGTGTGCCTGAAGATCCTTCAAACGTCTTGTTTAACACCATAATGTTATAGAGTAGTTTAAAAACTATCCTCTTCAGATCTACAAGTATCTGATCCATCAAACTCTTTTGGAACGTATCTAGGGCGTTGCACAAGCCCTGTGGCATACGTGTTGTTTCATAAAAATCCTTGGCTGGAAATCAGCGCACACTTCTCCTGGTTTATAGTAAAAGCTCTATCTGCCAGTATTTCTTGCCAGGTCCAATGCTATAAA